>CM068297.1:43295697-43501696 GCA_034768395.1 Linum lewisii
ATTCGGATATAAATCGTATATGCCATGGGCCAGATGATCATAATACTAAAAGTTGGTGATCAGGAACAAAGAGTCGACCTTAGTTTTAGACGAGAGTGCTTGGACCCGCGGGTTTGTATATAAACAAAGAACCTTAGTGTCCAGAGTAGAATGGTGCCACGAAGAAAAGGGGTGTTAACTTGAACAATGATAAACCAAGGCCTAAGAGCTAAGCATTTAAATGCTAAGCTAGTAGGGAAGGGAAAGAAAAAAGTTCTGAAATAATAATCTTTAATCAAGGGGGTTTTGTGAAACAATGAGTACAATGGATCATATATATTAAATTAATTAATCTTAGGGATTCTCTAGTCCTTCTATGACATACTACTAATACAATTAAGAATTCATAGAAAAATAAAAAGGAAGAAACAAACTAAGAGTTCAAAAACTAAATAGGAATCAAAATCCGTGTAGATATCTTGTTGTCACTTGAAATTGTCATAACTCCCTTTTCCGGTTGAGTCTAGAAGCGAACAAGGTATGCATGGAAAGAAGTTTTGTTAGCTTTCCAATGGACTTGACCTTCCCAACCATTTGGGTTTTGGTATCATTAGTTATGTCCGTTTTAGTAAAACGGGTAGATTGACTTTTCCTCATCAAACAAGGAGAGCTAGTTTTTTGGGGCCCAAGTAATTAAGGCTTAGATCCACCTTTTAATCAGAACTTGATGTCTTTCAGGTCACACTAGGATCACGTCATTCGGATATAAATCGTATATAGCCATGGGCAGATGATCATAATACTATAGTTGAGTGATCAGGAACAACGAGTCGACCATAGATTAGACGCAGAGTGCTTGGACCCATGGTTGTATATAACAAAGAACCTTAGTGTCCAGAGTAGAATGGTGCCACGAAGAAAAGGGTGATTAACTTGAACAATGATAAACCAAGGCCTAAGAGCTAAGCATTTACATGCTAAAGTAGTAGGAAGAAAGACAAAAGTTCTGAAATAATAATCTTTAATCAAGGTGGTTGTGAAACAATGAGTACAATGGATCATATATATATAATTAGATTAATCTTAGGGATTCTCTATGTCCTTTATGACACTACTACTAATACAATTAAGAATTCATAGCTAAATTAAAAAGGAAAGAAAAAACTAAGAGTTCTAAACTAAATAGGAATCAAAATCGTTGTAGATATCTTATTGTCACTTTCAAATGTCATAACTCCCTTTTCGGTTGAGTCTAGAAGCGAACAAGGTATTGCATGGAAAAAAGTCTCGTTAGCTTTCCAATGGACTTGCCCTTGCACCATTTGGGCTTTGGTATCATTAGTTATGTCCATTTTAGTAAAACGGGGTAGATTGACTTTTCCTCCATCAAGAAGGAGAGCTAGTTTCTTTGGGGCCCAAGTACTTAAGGAGGCTTAGATCCAGCTTTTAATCAGAAATTGATGTCTATTTCGGTCACACTAGGATCACATCATTCGGATATAAATCGTCTATAGCCATGGGCAGATGATCATAATACTGTAAGTTGAGTGATCAGGAACAACGAGTAGACCTTAGATTAGACGCAGAGTGCTTGGACCCGCTGGTTGTATATAACAAAGAACCCTTTGTGTCCAGAGTAGAATGGTGCCACGAAGAAAAGGGTGATTAACTTGAACAATGATAAACCAAGGCCTAAGAGCTAAGCATTTACATGCTAAAGCTAGTAGGAAGAAAGACAAAAGTTCTGAAATAATAATCTTTAATCAAGGAAGGTTGTGAAACAATGAGTACAATGGATCATATATATATAAAATTAGATTAAATCTTAGGGATTGTCTATGTCCTTCTGTGACACTACTACTAATACAATTAAGAATTCATAGCTAAATTAAACAGGAAAGAAACAAACTAAGAGTTTCTAAACTAAATAGGAATCAAAATCCGTGTAGATATCTGGTTGTCACTTCAAAATGTCATAACTCCCTTTTCCGGTTGACTCTAGAAGCGAACAGGTATTCATTGAAATAACGTCTCGTTAGCTTTCCAATGGACTTGACCTTGCACCATTTGGGCTTTGGTATCATTAGTTATGTCCGTTTTAGTGAAACGGGGTAGATTGACTTTTCCTCCATCAACAAGGAGAGCTAGTTTCTTTGGGGCCCCAAGTAACTTAAGGAGGCTTAGATCTAGCTTTTAATCAGAAATTGATGTCTATTCAGGTCGCACTATGATCACATCATTCGGATATATTTCGTCTATAGCCATGGGCAGATGATCATAATACTGTAAGTTGAGTGATCAGGAACAATGAGTAGACCTTAGATTAGACGCAGAGTGCTTGGACCGCTGGTTGTTTATAACAAAGAACCCTTAATGTCTAGAGTAGAATGGTGGCCACGATGAAAAGGGTGATTAACTTGAACAATGATAAACCATGGACTAAGAGCTAAGCATTTACATGCTAAAGCTAGTAGGAAGAAGACAAAAGTTCTGAAATAATAATCTTTAATCAAGGGAGGTTGTGAAACAATGAGTACAATGGATCATATATATATAATTAGATTAATCTTAGGTATTCTCTATGTCCTTGTATGACACTACTACTAATACAATTAAGAATTCATAGCTAAATTAAAAAGGAAGAAACAAACTAAGAGTTCTAAACTAAATAGGAATACAAATCCGTGTTGATATCTTGTTGTCACTTCAAACTGTCATAACTCCCTTTTCCGGTTGAGTCTAGAACGAACAAGGTATGCATGGAAAGAAAGTCTCGTTAGCTTTCCAATGGACTTGACCTTGCACCATTTGGGTTTTGGTATCATTAGTTATGTCCGTTTTTAGTAAAACGGGGGTAGATTGACTTTTCCTACATCAACAAGGAGAGCTAGTTTCTTTGGGGCCCAAGTAACTTAAAAAGGCTTAGATCCACCTTTTAATCAGAAACTTGATGTCTATTCAGGTCACACTAGGATGACGTCATTCGGATATAAATCGTATATAGCCATGGGCAGATGATCATAATACTATAAGTTGAGTGATCAGGAACAACGAGTAGACCTTAGATTAGACGCAGAGTGCTTGGACCCGCTGGTTGTATATAACAAAGAACCTTTAGTGTCAGAGTAGATGGTGCCACGAAGAAAAAGGGTGATTAACTTGAACAATGATAAACAAGCTAAGAGCTAAGCATTTACATGCTAAAGCTAGTAGGAAGAAAGACAAAAGTTTGAAATAATAATCTTTAATCAAGGGAGGTTGTGAAACAATGAGTACAATGGATCATATATATATAATTAGATTAATCTTAGGGATTCTCTATGTCCTTCTATGACACTACTACTAATACAATTAAGAATTCATAGCTAAATTAATCAGGAAGAAAACAAACTAAGAGTTCTAAACTAAATAGGAATCAAAATCCGTGTAGATATCTTGTTGTCACTTCAAAATGTCATAACTCCCTTTTCCGGTTGATTCTATAAGAGAACAAGGTATACATGGAAAGAACGTTCATTGGCTTTCAGACTTGACCTTGCACCATTTGGGTTTTGGTATCATTAGTTATGTCCGTTTTAGTAAAACGGGGGTAGATTGACTTTTCCTCCATCAACACGGAGAGCTAGTTTCTTTGGGGCCCAAGTAACTTAAAAAGGCTTAGATCCACCTTTTAATCAGAACTTGATGTCTATTCAGGTCACACTAGGATCACGTCATTCGGATATAAATCGTATATAGCATGGGCAGATGATCATAATACTATAAGTTGAGTGATCAGGAACAACGAGTCGACCTTAGATTAGACGCAGAGTGCTTGGACCCGCTGGTTGTATATAACAAAGAACCTTTAGTGTCCAGAGTAGAATGGTGCCACGAAGAAAAGGGTGATTAACTTGAACAATGATAAACCAAGGCCTAAGAGCTAAGCATTTACATGCTGAAGCTAGTAGGAAGAAAGACAAAAGTTCTGAAATAATAATCTTTAATCAAGGGAGGTTGTGAAACAATGAGTACAATGGATCATATATATATAATTATGATTAATCTTAGGGATTCTCTATGTCTTCTATGACACTACTACTAATACAATTAAGAATTCATAGCTAAATTAAAAAGGAAGAACAAACTAAGAGTTCTAAACTAAATAGGAATCAAAATCCGTGTAGATATCTTGTTGTCTTCAAAATGTCATAACTCCATTTTCGGTTGAGTCTAGAACGAACAAGGTATCATGGAAAGAACGTCTCGTTAGCTTTCCAATGGACTTGACCTTGCACCATTTGGGCTTTGGTATCATTAGTTATGTCCTTTTAGTAAAACGGGGGGTAGATTGACTTTTCCTCCATCAAAAGGAGAGCTAGTTTCTTTGGGGCCAAGTAACTTAAGGAGGCTTAGATCCACTTTTAATCAGAAATTGATGTCTATTAGGTCACACTAGGATCACATCATTTGGATATAAATCGTCTATAGCCATGGGCAGATGATCATAATACTGTAAGTTGAGTGATCAGGAACAACGAGTAGACCTTAGATTAGACGCAGAGTGCTTGGACCCGCTGGTTGTATATAACAAAGAACCTTTAGTGTCCAGAGTAGAATGGTGCCACGAAGAAAAGGGTGATTAACTTGAACAATGATAAACCAAGGCCTAAGAGCTAAGCATTTACATGCTAAAGCTAGTAGGAAGAAAGACAAAAGTTCTGAAATAATAATCTTTAATCAAGGGAGGTTGTGAAACAATGAGTACAATGGATCATATATATATAATTAGATTAATCTTAGGGATTCTCTATGTCCTTCTATGACACTACTACTAATACAATTAAGAATTCATAGCTAAATTAAAAAGGAAGAGAAACAAACTAAGAGTTCTAAACTAAATAGGAATCAAAATCCGTGTAGATATCTTGTTGTCACTTCAAAATGTCATAACTCCCTTTTCGGTTGAGTCTAGAAGCGAACAAGGTATGCATGGAAAGAAGTCTCGTTAGCTTTCCAATGGACTTGACCTTGCACCATTTGGGCTTTGGTATCATTAGTTATGTCCGTTTTAGTAAAACAGGGGTGGTAGATTGACTTTTCCTCCATCAACAAGGAGAGCTAGTTTCTTTGGGGCCCAAGTAACTTAAAGAGGCTTAGATCCACCTTTTAATCAGAACTTGATGTCTATTCAGGTCACACTAGGATCACGTCATTCGGATATAAATCGTTATAGCCATGGGCAGATGATCATAATACTATAAGTTGAGTGATCAGGAACAACGAGTGACCATAGATTAGACGCAGAGTGCTTGGACCCGCTGGTTGTATATAACAAAGAACCTTAGTGTCCAGAGTAGAATGGTGCCACGAAGAAAAGGGTGATTAACTTGAACAATGATAAACCAAGGCCTAAGAGCTAAGCATTTACATGCTGAAGCTAGAGGAAGAAAGACAAAAGTTCTGAAAATAATAATCTTTAATCAAGGGTGGTTGTGAAACAATGAGTACAATGGATCATATATATATAATTAGATTAATCTTAGGATTTCTATGTCCTTGTATGACACTACTACTATACAATTAAGAATTCATAGCTAAATTAAAAAAGGAAGAAACAAACTAAGAGTTTTAAACTAAAATAGGAATACAAAATCCGTGTAGAGTATCTTATTGTCTTTTCAAAATTGTCATAACTCCCTTTTTCGGTTGAGTCTAGAAGCGAACAAGGTATGATGGAAAGAAAGTCTCGTTAGCTTTCCAATGGACTTGACCTTGCACCATTTGGGTTTTGTGTATCATTAGTTATGTCGTTTTAGTAAAACGGGGGTAGATTGACTTTTCCTCCATCAACACGGAGAGCTAGTTTCTTTGGGGCCCAAGTAACTTAAAAAGGCTTAGATCCACCTTTTAATCAGAACTTGATGTCTATTCAGGTCCACTAGGATCACGTCATTCGGATATAAATCGTATATAGCCATGGGCAGATGATCATAATACTATAAGTTGATGTGATCAGGAAACAACGAGTCGACCTTAGATTAGACGCAGAGTGCTTGGACCCGCTGGTGTTGTATATAACAAAGAACCTTAGTGTCCAGAGTAGATGGGTGCCCGAAGAAAAGGGTGGATTAACTTGAACAATGATAAACCAAGGCCTAAGAGCTAAGCATTTACATGCTGAAGCTAGTAGGAAGAAAGACAAAGTTCTGAAATAATAATCTTTAATCAAGGGAGGTTGTGAAACAATGAGTACAATGGATCATATATATAATTAGATTATCTTAGGGATTCTCTATGTCCTTCTATGACACTATACTAATAAATTAAGAATTCATAGCTAAATTAAAAGGAAGAAACAAACTAAGAGTTCTAAACTAAATAGGAATCAAAATCCGTGTAGATATCTTGTTGTCACTTTCAAAATGCATAACTCCCTTTTCCGGTTGAGTCTAGAAGCGAACAAGGTATTCATGGAAAGAACGTCTCGTTAGCTTTCCAATGGACTTGACCTTGCACCATTTGGGCTTTGGTATATTAGTTATGTCGTTTTAGTTAAAACAGGGTAGATTGACTTTTCCTCCATCAACAAGGAGAGCTAGTTTCTTTGGGGCCCAAGTAACTTAAAAGGCTTAGATCCACCTTTTAATCAGAATTGATGTCTATATCAGGTCACACTAGGATCACGTCATTCGATATAAATCTATATAGCCATGGGCAGATGATCATAATACTATAAGTTGAGTGATCAGGAACAACGAGTCGACCTTAGATTAGAGGGCAGAGTGCTTGGACCCGTGGTTGTATATAACAAGAGAACCTTTAGTGTCCAGAGTAGAATGGTGCCATGAAGAAAAGGGTGGATTAACTTGAACATGATAAACCAAGGCCTAAGAGCTAAGCATTTACATGTGAAGCTAGTAGGAAGAAAGACAAAAGTTCTGAAATAATAATCTTTAATCAAGGGAGGTTGTGAAACAATGAGTACAATGGATCATATATATATAATTAGATTAAATCTTAGGGATTCTCTATGTCCTTCTATGACACTATACTAATACAATAAGAATTCATAGCTAAATTAAAAAGGAAGAAACAAACTAAGGTTCTAAACTAAATAGGAATCAAAATCCGTGTAGAATATCTTGTTGTCACTTCAAAAATGTCATAACTCCCTTTCCGGTTGAGTCTAGAAGCGAACAAGGTATTCATGGAAAGAAGTCTCGTTAGCTTTCAATGGACTTGACCTTGCACCATTTGGGCTTTGGTATCATTAGTTATGTCCGTTTTAGTAAAACAGGGTAGATTGACTTTTCCTCCATCAACAAGGAGAGCTAGTTTCTTTGGGGCCCAAGTAACTTAAGGATGCTTAGATCCACCTTTTAATCAGAACTTGATGTCTATTCAGTCGCACTAGGATCACGTCATTCGGATATAAATCGTATATAGCCATGGGGATGATCATAATACTGTAAGTTGAGTGATCAGGAACAACGAGTCGACCTTAGATTAGACGCAGGAGTGCTTGGACCCGCTGGTTGTATTATAACAAAGAACCTTAGTGTCCAGAGTTGAATGGTGCCACGAAGAAAGGGTGATACTTGAACAATGATAACCAGGCTAAGAGCTAGAATACATGCTAAGCTAGTAGAAGGAAAGACAAAAGAAAGTTCTGAAAATAATATCTTTAATCAAGGGAGGTTGTGAAACAATGAGTACAATGGCATATATTATAAATTGATTATCTAGGGATTCTCATGTCTTCTATGACACTACTACTAATAAATAAGAATTTCATAGCTAAATTAAAAAGGAAAAAACAAACTAAGAGTTCTAAACTAAAGAGGAATCAAAATCCGTGTAGATATCTTGTTGTCAATTCAAAACATCATAACTCCTATTCCGGTATGAATCTAGAAGCGAATAAGATATACTTGGAAATAACATCTCGTTAGCTTTTCTAATGGACTTTTCTTTGCACCATTTGAGCTTCTGTAGCTTTAGTTATGTCAGTTTTAGTAAAACAAGACATATTGACTTTTCCTTCTCAACAAGGAGAGCTAGTTTCTTTGGGGCCCAAGTAACTTAAGGATGCTTAGATCCACCTTCTAATCCAGCATTTGATGTCTGTTTTAATGTCAGCACCTATTATCACGTCATTCTGATATGAACCATCAGCAACCATGGGTATTTTACCCTAATATCGTAAGTTGATTGATCACGTGAACAACGAGTCGACCCTAGAATCGGCGGCGGAGAGTACATGGACCCGCTGGTTTTATATACTGATAACACGTGTTTACCAAGGTCGTATTCCTCGAGGTCCTCTCTAAGCTTGTACTCACAAAGTTCATGAACGGTCTAAACATTTGAAATTAAGTTTTGGTTTTGAAAGAGAACAAATCAAAAGCATAAACAATGAAAAAACTAACAAGGTTTAAGCAAGAAAAGAAGTGGAACAAATAAAAGAAAGAGGGGTTCTCTTGGTAGGTGGGTTTCATCATGCTCAAGATGAATAATTGAACGAACAAGCTAATCAAGATAAGTTTGCATCGGATGACCATGCATTTCACTTATTTGGACTCGATGCACTCTCGTAGCACCAAAATCCCTATCCCAATACACTCAATTTAGGCTCTCGCTCTCAAACTAAGTGAAATAGGATGCATTAAAGGTGTTTGATGAAATGCCAAGCTACAAAACCCTTCCTATGACTCTATGACCACTAGGCTAGACACCACACTCTCATGTCAATGTTCTAACACTAAGAGAATCATCCAAGGACTAATCAAGTTCAATTGAGTGAAAATCCTAATGCCCCAAGTGTTCGATAAAATGCACAAGTGAGAAATCATGAAACTATGGTTGAATTGAGATGATCAAATTTCTTTAGAACACACTCTCTTCAATCCCTAGACTACAATCTATGCAATCCAAGCACTCTCATGCATCAAATTACAATGAATGGACCAAATTAAGCAAACATGGCATAAAATGGCATTAAGAACAAGTCTAGGAATCATCCTCATACAACCAAGATCAATCATGGCAAGTTCTATACAATCATCTCTCTATCATAGCACAACTAATTTACCATCCAAGATGAACCCTAGAAAATCAGCCACACATGGCCAAGGGAGTAAGAGAAAAATGAGGGAAGTTGATCACAAGAACACCATGGTGTGGATCCTTGAATCAATCTTCAAATCTTTACTTGTAGCTCCTTCCCAAGGGTTGTTGACTTCAATCCAAGCTCCAATTGCTCCAATTATGCTCCAGAAATGAGTCCTAGGGTTTATGGGGGTCGTAGGTATGTATTTGGGGTTCAGAGATATGAGATAATTCCCAAAATGGCCAAAATCAAGAGTATTTTTTAGTGCAGGGGGCAGTGCACGGCGTTGCACCTCTGCACGGCGTGCACCCCTGCACGGGTGCAGTGCACGGCGTGAACCTCTGCACGGCGTGCACATCTGCACGGCGTGCACCCCCTTGCACTATGCAGAAAACCCGATCTTGCAAGCTCACATCTCCCTCGTCGGCCTCCAAGATGACCTCCCGTTTGCTCCTATGCGCTCTTGTTATCCGTACTTTTGAAGCCAGGATCTGAAAATGATAGAGAAGCTCCAATAGCCCACGAAATTTTGGCTCAAAGTGGCAACCGGACGACAAAATGACACTTAGCACAAAAATTAATAAAAGCATATAAATCATGTCATTTCGCGAATAAATACGGGCATATCATAGGTCATTCATAAGCTTAAAATGCACTGATTAAAGTCACATCAAATTCCCTACGACTAAGCTTTGCTTGTCCTCAAGCAAATGAATTAGAAAACATCCAAGTTCACACATGACAAGTTCGGTCCATTGAGATCCAAGCAATCACAATTTAGCTTAAATGTTCCAGAACAAACTAAACCTACACATGCAAGAACATCAACCAAACAAGTCTAAACCTCACTAATTTCTACACACTTCAAGTAGTGGATGATTGGGACACAGCAAAAACCGACCACGACAACACCGACACTAATCAAAAGGACTTGAAATCGGAACATGGATCGTGAGTCGTGAATGTGGCTATCGACTCGACTTCATCCGCTTCTTAGATCCGCATTTTTACAACTTGGCTTGGATCAAGGGCTACAGTTGAGAACTCTTTTTTCTTTCTTTTCTTTTCTTTCTCTTTTTTTTTTTCTTATGCATACTAGTGCTCGATTCAACACTTCACTTAGGTGTTGAACCTGCCTAGCTCACAGCCTTTGCCCTTTTGCTTAGTGCTCAACTCGACACTTCACTTAGGTGCCGAGTTTTGCTAGCTTTTCTTTTGAGCAAAAATTTTTTTTTTTCTTTTTTTTTTTTTTTTTTTTTTTTTTTCAACTTAGCCACTTGATCCTTAGCCCTTAACAACTTCCGTACAAGATTTCGAAAGGATTCCGTTTAGTCTCAAGCCACAATCACGAAAGAAACAAAAAGAGAATGAAAACATTGGAGGAGGGGAAGAAATTCTGAATGCCTTCATCACCCTAGACCGAGTGTTATCGAGTGGTAAAAAAAACGCGTATCCAACCAATCAACCAACATTACAAGAGTGTTTAAGATCTCATTTTGGCCCCAGCTCATTTGATTTTAGTGCTAACATGCTGGTTAAAGGTTCTAAGTGGAACAATTAAAACATCATTGTGAAGACTTGAAGTCAATTAAACACTTAAAAGGTCAAGAACCGAACGATTCTATTTTTGGGTGTTCGAATTCAATTAAATCTTGCAACATATCAGATCATAGCTTTAGACTTCTACCGATAAATAATCACCCCCAAAACTCAAACTCCCCTACGCCTAACATGAGAATTGTCCTCAATGATCAAGAGAGAGAGAGGATAAGGTGGAACGATTTTCCCGCCGGTGAAGAAAGGAAAGCCGGGGAGATGGGACCCCGGGTCAAGTAACCTGTCAGGAGAGGACCTGAATCAGGGGGTTACCTGTATAAAACAAGGGAGGGCACCCCGCTAAAACACAACATAGTCGACAAGATGAGAGTACAGATGAAAAGTGTGATCCAACAACAAAGACAATTTTCAATGCCGAAATGAAAAGAGAAAATAAGAAGTCAAACACAATAAAGCATGCAGTCATAAAAAAAAGGAAAAAAAGGGAAAAATCAAAGTCCTGAGAAGTGGTGAGTGATCCTGCAACCTCAGTGAGGTGGTGGTCTGTGGTGTGCCCAGGCCACGGGTGAAAGGATGGTAGCCTTTTCGAAGGGGGAGGCGGTGGAAAGACTGTCCAAGTGCTGGAGGGGCCGGACTCAGAGTGGAAGCTTCCCCTGGTAGTAGTAGGACGGGATGCTGCTGCCGAGTACTGAGAATGCTGAATCTGAGTAAGCTGGATACCGGGAAACTGCTGAACCTCTTTTGCACCTGAGCAAGCTGTGTCCATAGAACTGTGGTCTCAAAGTCCTAGCGTTGTAGGGCCTCGAGGTCCTGAACTCTCTGTTAAGATCCTGTATCGCGCACTGTCTCTCCTCTGCCCCGCACGATTTTCCCCCACTTGGTGGTGAGGCAAACCCATCCCGAGAAAAGCTCATGAAGTGTGTGGGTCGTTTCTCCTAAACCCTCCTATCCGTCATCATTGAGACCCGGGACAAGTCGGAACCAGAAGGTCTGTGATCTGAGCTGCAGGTAGGACAATCCGCAAGAGAACTGGTCGAGGCTCGACAAATGTGGAGCAGGCCCAAAGGCATCAAGGCACTCATTACCCCCGCCCCAAAACCGTTGTCACAAATCCTCCCCCCATCAGAAACACCAGCAAGTGTATTAGCTTGGATCTGAAGGAGGGGTCTCTAGCATAAATCACCTAGATGCAGCTTGATTGACCCTCTCCAAAACAATAAAAGAGAAACAAATCTCTGACTGAGATTACACTGGAGAGGAGGGATGATTTTCCTGTGGTGATGGAGTGCCGGAAGAAGTGATGAAGGAGCTTCAGCATAGTGCCGATTCACTTCTGTGACCTTGGCTGAGCGAGCTGAATAACCCTTAGCCCATCGGTGCAATTTCCTTGAAGAATGCCACACCTGGCGTCCCCCGTAAAAGAAGATATGAGAGCCAACCCAGAGAGCTCGCCACTTTGAACCTTCCGCCCACTCATAGAACCCAAGACGGTACCCAAACTCGTCAATGGAGCACACCACGCGCCATCCGCCGAGCCTAAAGCGTACACACAACCTCACTAGTGGTCTCGTGACACTCCACGGTGAGAGTGCTTAGGAACTCTTTGTAGGCCACTTCATACGCCCTCTCGTCAACCTCAAGAGCGGCCAAACACCGGCTCCATCAGCAAAAAGTCTTCAAAGCATCCAACCATCCATCACGACTCTGCAACCCCTCAAATCAAATCTACCCTGCCTCGCCACGGGCCATCTCGCCATAACCTGATAACGACTGTAAGCCCGATCCCTGGGGTCGAAGTCGAAGATCCTCTGAACCACTGAATCAGGAGGGTCGACGCCACGAGGAGCTGGAGGCGGCGAAGGTGACCGTGGTGGAGGAGCAGAAGACTCCCCAGTCTGTCCCTCCGTTCTTGGAAGCTGGTTTGCCTTGGATCGCTTAGGGGCGGAGGATGAAGAAGCTTGATTTACCCTTGGGAGGCATCCTGCAAAAGAAGTGCAAACAAAGATTCAACAAGAAGAGCACACTCCTGACACAAATTCTATCGAGGCGTCGAATCATAACACATGATCAAAACAGTGAGCAAAATATCGAGGCACGATTCAGATCATCACGTTCAAGTGCAACAACCTATGCTAGCAAAAAATCAAATCATTGAAATCCACAGTTAAGCAAAGGCATGCATCATGGATCAAAAACACGAATTCAAGAACATATAAGCCTAAGTCCACGCAATGTAAGGGGAATACATAGAAATTGAACCAATGAGTGGTGATTAACCACCCCTCCGCACACCAAAGAATGAATTCGGTCCCTGAATTCAGAACTTGCAAATCAAACCATAGACCATACTGAAACAGAGCAAGACAAAAGGCAAGACAAAAGCCAATATGATCAACCCACAGAACTCCATAGCTCAAACACGCCAATACTCAAACACCTGCACATGAACACACACTTCCACTAAACAAAAACAACAACACAAAAGCTCATCAAGTCACATGCCATGCCTACCAACATACACCAACTGCCACCATTAAGTTCATCAAGCAACACTCACACCACTAATGCAAGCAAACCAACCAATAATGCACAAGCAATCAACAAACCCCTACCAAATCTGCTCATTCAGCAAACAAACCTCACCCAATTAAACAAGGAATCAAGCAAGCATTTCAAACCAAGCCACGAAGCGAAACTCAACAAACCACACTGAACAATGAAAACTGGTTCGAAATCAACTGAAGAGGCGGGCGAGAGTGGCGGCTGGGGATTGAAGAGAAGGCTTGTGGCGGCGGCTGGGTGGGGCGGCCGGTAGTCGGCGGGTGGAAAAGGCTGGAGCTGGCGGCGGGCGTTGACTGGCGGTATGGACAGAGGGGAAGCTCGGGGCGGCGGAAAGATTGTGGCGGCTGGGGCTGGTCGGATGGCAAAATCGGCTGCGGGTGAAGTGTAGTGGCGCGGCGGGGATGTGGTGATCGGGCGGGCGGAAGCTGGGGCAGGTGATCGGGCGGTCGGAGCTGGGGCAGGGCAGGTTGTGGTCGTGGCGTGAGCTGGGCAGGAGCTGGCGCTGGGCAAGCAGACGGGAGCTGGAGCGCGCTGTCGGGGTCGGGGTCGGTGGAGTGGAGTCAGCGGCGCGGGCAGGCGTGGTCGGGCGGGGTTGTGTGCGGCGGCGGTTGGAGGCGGGTCTGGTGTAGGACGGGTGAGGAATGGTGAGAGGGGTCGGGTGAGTCGAGGAAAGGGATAGGGGGGGGTGGGTTGGGGAATCAAAACCAAACGCGAACAATGATCAAACCAGAAAATCAAGTATCAACCGACTCAACACTAACCAAACCGAAAATAAAGCAAAGGAAAAATCAAGTGCTGCACGGCGTGCAGGGGTGCACGGGTGCGGGGGGTGCACGGCGTGCATGGGTGCACGGCGTGCATCCCGGAGCTGAAAATTTTTGATTGAGCTCTGGGCAGCCCGTGCACCAAAAGTGCACCGTGCACGGCTGTGCATCTGCACGGCGTGCAGTGGTGCACGGCGTGCACCCCTCAGCACAAAATCAAATTTTCACTTCGACGAAAACGACCAAAACACCGCCAATCCACTCAAAACGGACCCCTAACTTCAGAAATTCAACGCCTACGACACCACAAAGGACACCACAACAACTCAAGGACCTTGAATACCACAAAAACACACAATCATGCAATCAAATCAAGAAGAAAAGACAAGAAAACACTCGGGTTGCCTCCGAGAAGCGCTTGTTTACGTCTAGAGCTCGACGAAGCAAGGAACACTCAAGGCACGACCAAAGACAAGACCTCAACGCACCTATAGTATCATTAACAACATAATGCTTAAGTCTATGGCCATTCACCTTAAAAGGTTCGGTTTGGATGGAGAGATTACTCGATGGTGCCATAGAAAAACATGAGTTACCGTAAAGGGCCGGTGGACCAACGAGACCTCAATTTCCCGGGAAAGAGCTTGAGCCGAGAGTTGTATAGGAGAACTTGATCACAACTTTGAAATCCTTGCCGGCTTCAAACGGGAATCATGAATGAGCTGTCGTCCTCTCCTTGTAAAGCTTTGCTATTCTCATATGCATGATGGTCGATACTCCTCAAGCTCATGTACTGAAACTTACGCTCTTCTCCTGCGAGACTCATATCAAGATTTAGGAAATTTCAATGCCAATAAGCTCGGTGCTCGAGCTCTACCGGCAAATGCAGCTTTTGCCATAGACCATCCTATAGGGAGTAGTGCCTATAGGGGTCTTGTAGGCCGTGCGGTAGGCCCATAGAGCGTCATCAAGCTTCTTCGACCAATCTTTCCGTGATTGGTCGACCGTCTTCTCTAAGATTCTCTTAAGTTCCCTATTGGTCACCTCGGCTTGGCCATAGTTTGAGGGTGATACGAGGTGGACATCCGATGAGTGACGCCGAACCGGTGGCATACTCTATCGAATTGCCCTTGAAATGAGTACTCGATCACTAATGATAGCACGAGGGGTACCAAAACGGGTGAACAACTTAACAAGAAACTTCCCTACGACTCGGCATCATTGGTAGGCAAAGCTTGTGCCTCCGCCATTTAGACACGTAATCTTACCGCAACTATATGTACTTGTTACCATGAGAAGTAGGAAACGGTCCATGAAATCAATACCCATATATCAAATTATTTCTACACTAACGAGACATTTTGAGGCATTTCATTACGGGAGGAGATGTTACCTGAACGTTGACACGCATCGCAAGACTTGACAAGTCTTGACAATCTCGGAGATCGAAGGCCAAAAGAATCCGGACTCAAGTACCTTGCGAGCGTGCGATTTGCTCCATGATGTCCACCGTAGGTCCGGAGTGGCAATGTGCATGATGTCCTTAGACTCTCCATAAGTGACACATCTTTAATCTACCATCGAGCCAACTCGAAATACAAAAGGATCGTCCCAATAGTAATGCTTCAAATCCGCAAAGAACTCCTTTTGTCTTGAGTGGAGAGGCCCTCCTTCAAGTCTCACTAGCAAGATAGTTAGCGAAATCCGTCGAACCAAGGTTCCTTGAACTCTAAAGTTGTTATTAGCGAATAATAGCTCATCGGGGAATTGTCATTGATCTCTTCACTACCATTGTGTACCATTTCCGCCTCTTCCAAGCGAGACAAGTGGTCGGCGGCTACATTCTCGGACCCCTTTTATCTCGAATCTCAATATCAAACTCTTGTAATAGAAGGACCTCGGATCAACCTCGGTTTAGCATCGGTCTTAGATAGAGGTACCTCAAAGCTTGGTGGTCCGTGAAGACAATAGTGTGAGAGCGTTACCAAGTAGGACCTAAACTTATCAAAAGCAAACACTATGGCCAAGAGCTCTTTTCGTAGTTGTGTAGTTCTTTGAGCATCGTTGAGAGTCTTACTTGCATAGTATATTGGATGGAATCTCTTGTCGATTCGTTGGCCTAGGGACCGCTCCAAGGCGTAATCGCTAGCATCACACATCAACTCAAATGACTTTGACCAATCCGGAGCAATGAGTATAGGGGCATTCGTGAGCTTACCCTTGAGGAGTTCAAAAGCTTGCAAGCACCTTCATCAAACGAAATTCCACATCCTTCTCAAGAAGCCGAGTCATAGGAGTAGTTATTTTCGAGAAGTCTTTGATGAAGCGCCTATTAGAAACCGGCATGCCCCAGAAGCTTCTCACGGCTTTCACGGATGAAGGTGGAGGAAGTTGAGAGATGGTCTCCAACTTTGCCTTATCAACCTCAATGCCTTTTTTAGAGATCTTATGACCAAGAAACATCCCTTCTTTGACCATGAATGACACTTCTCCCAACTCAATGCAAGATTGGTCTCTTCACACCGACGCAGACCTTCTCAGGTCCTCAAGCATAGGTCGAATGAATTCCCAAAAACGGAGAAGTCGTCCTTGAACACTTCCATGATATCTTCCACGAAATCATCGAAAATGGCAAGGCATACACCGTTGGAAGGTAGGGGGGGAGCGTTGCACAACCCAAAGGGGATCCGTCGATAAGCAAAAGTCCCGAAGGGGCATGTGAATGTGGTTTCTCGATGTCTCCGAGGGGATCGGGATGGAAGTACCGGGGACAAAACCATCCAAGAAAAAATAGTCTCGTGACCGGAAAGACGTCGAGCATTTGACCCATAAAAGGTAGAGGAAAGTGACCCTTCCTGGGTGGCCATCTTTTTGAGTCGACGATAATCGATGCAAACACGCCACCGGTGATCGTGCTTGTCGGGATAAGCTCATCCTTGTCATAGCTACCCCCGTGATCCCCCCTTTTCTTGGGAACAATTTGGGCACGGGGCTAACCCAAGGGCTGTCCGAGATAGGAAAATAATACGCACCCATAAGCTTAATAACTTCTTTCTTCAAAAACCTCCTTCTGTTAGGTTTTTAGCCTTTTTGTGGTTGCAAAGGCGGGAAATCTCCCCCAA
Source organism: Linum lewisii (assembly GCA_034768395.1). Lineage (NCBI taxonomy): Eukaryota > Viridiplantae > Streptophyta > Magnoliopsida > Malpighiales > Linaceae > Linum > Linum lewisii. The sequence continues at coordinate 43,312,773 of CM068297.1, forward strand.
TAAGGATCCGTTTGGGGGGAGCAAATGTGGGACTTATACCTCAAATATCCGAGATGCCTCCAGCAATAGCTCTCATGTACTTCTTGGGGAGCTACACTAGACGGTCCTTTTGTCGGGTAGAGCTCAGAATTGATGATGACCGGTAGCTTAGAATCCGGATGAGAAAAGCATACTCCAAATGTGCGGGAAGAGGCTTGAGCTCAAGAGTAGGTGGTTTTCTAGGAGGTCTTTACCCTTCCCCATTGGGGAGCAAAAAAAACCCGTTTCACCTCTAAACTTGTCTCTCCCTTCTCAAAGGTAAGCCACTTGAGCTTTTAACCCCGGGGTGCCAAAATGTTCCTGCACATCCGTTCTAAGGCAAACATCCAAAGAATCTCACACACAAGTTAGAAAATACTACACACACTAGCCGAAGCATAGTATCACACGAGTACTCTTTAAACATCTTGTGCGGAGCAAAAATTCATGCCATCGGTATGCAAATGTGACACTCTCTTGTCCTACTCTCAATGTCAAATTTTTCCCTCATGCACATCAATCAAAGCACGAGAAAGTAGCTAGGAAAGGTTACCAAATATAATGAGACATCAACATCTCGGTATCAATGACGAAATCAACTAGGAAAAACAAAAGGGCCTACTTTGACTAGCACATCTCAACAATTCCCCTAGGACTCTTGGTCGATTTCCGCAAGTTGAATGTACATACGGTAGGCGAAGATTAGACAATCCTAGCTTCTCAAATATGCAATAAGGCATACATTGATACTAGCACCTTAGATCCGCAAGACCATTAGCAAGAGAAATATTACCAATAGCACAAGGGGTAGTAAAGGTACCCCGGGTCCTTGAGCTTTTTGGGTGGACTTTTTTAAGAGAACGGCGGAGCATTCCTCATTAAGGTGGAATAGAGATGTCTCGGTAGCTTTCTCTTGTTGGTGTAGAGTTCCTTCTGAACTTAGCATATTGGGGCACATGTCATTGCTTCGGGAAAAGGGAAGAGAGAATTGCATTTGACTAATCCCCCTCCACAAAATTCTTGAAAACCTTCTAAGGCCATCCTTCTTCAAACGAGATGGGTATGGAGGCTTAGGCTTATATGGAGATACCCGGTGCGGGAGGGAGACCGGTGGTGTACTCGATGTAGCCTTACTGGTTCCTTTGGGAACCTTAGTGTTCACATTACCCGAAAGGGGGGTTTGACTTCAACCTCAAAATTCATCCGAAGGAGGATCATAAAATTTATCATCAAACCATTAGTTAGGATCTTGTCCTTGTAGAGTCAATTGGAGTAGAGGTTGTATCTTGCAAGGGTCTTCCCTTCTCAAGGTCCTACCTTGCAATGCTCGGGCCTTTGGGGGTTTATCTCGGTATTGGAAGGTAAAGTGCCCCAGGGTTTGCTCCGAGAGTGCCTTAGAAATATGTCCTAATTGGTTTCCCAAATTGGCAATTGGTTGTTGATTCTTGATGAGTTGGATCATTGCCGCATTGGGGTCTTCTTGGAGATTGAAGAACCACCCTCCTATTTTGAGGAGGCTTGTTGAACCGGGTGGTCCTTCACCTATGGTTGTACATTCCCGGTGGGGAGGACCTTGGAAAAACCCTTTACTTGGATGTCCACTTTGATTCCATTGATTTCCCCCTTGGTGCCCTTGACCTTGGGGGTCCTCCTTGAGTCCCTTGGGTTTCCTTGGTTTAGGTTACTTCCTTGAGACCATTGGTTGCCTTTATAACCCCTTTAAAAACCTTTTATAACCTCCTTGATTTCCTTGGTTTAGCCCTTGCTATAACCACTACCTTGTTCCCTTGGCCTTGGTAACCTTTGGTTAGCTTGTTGTACCAGGTCGGTTATTTGTTACCTTGATAGTTCCTTGGGGGCTGAAATTACCATGGAAACCTTGACCTTGTGCGAAGCTTACCTCCTCAAGGTCGCCTTGGCCAAGTTCGGGGAAAGGTGGAAGGACAAGCACTAACATCGTGGCTTGACCCCACAACCCTTTACAAAAAATATGAAGCAACCCGTGGATTACCCACATAAGATGGCCCTTGAGGGAGGCATACTTTTACTTACTTGTGAAGCCATGGCATCAATCTTGGGACATAGGGAGCAATCATGGGATCATCTTCATCTCGTGCCCGGTAACTTAGCTTTTCCTAGGTGGTGAATCCTTTTTTGGGGCATCAACACTTACGGACCGAGAGTCATAGTGCGTTCACTTCCATACTTAGACTTAGGAGGTTGTTGTCGAGACCAACTCCTTGTCTTGTTGGCCATCTCCGCAAGAGTTCAGAGCATCTTCGGGAGTGAGCATCCTTAAGTCACCTCCGCGGCTTGGTTGATCATCCTTGTATTCTCAAAAACAAGGGACCTAGCAAAGATGTCGCCAAGCTCCATTCGGCGAAGTTGTGATGAGGGCAAGACCGAAGAATGGCTTGGAACCTATTCCAAGTCTCATGGAAGAGCTCTCCCTTGTGTTGTATGAAGTGGTTGATGCGGTCTCGGATTGCATCCGTCATATAGGGAGGAAAGAATTCTTCAAGGAAAGCTTCGGCTAGGCCCTCCCATGTAGTGAATGTTCTACTAGGTTGGTTCTCCAACCAAGACTTGGCTCGACCTTTGAGTGAGAAGGGGAAGAGTCGGAGTCGTATGCAATCCGGGTGAACTTGGTCATTCTTAACCGTGTCGCATATCTCCAAGAAGTCCTTGAGATGCCTAGATGGACATTCACCATCAATGCCATTGAACACCACTCCATTTTGAACCATTTGGATCATATTAGGCTTGAGCTCAAAGTTCCTAGCATTGACGGGTCTTCAAACAATGCTAGAGGCTGCCCCTTCAAGAGTAGGGCGAGCATAATCCGCCAAGGTACGTCTTGCACCCCGTTGTGAGTGATCATCATCATTAGTGTGGTGTGAATGTACCGATTGGTCATCGTCATCCCCGTGTGAGACATAGTGTGGTGTGAGATGCGATCAACTTCTTCTTCTTCAACTATAGGAGGTGGGGAAGTGGTAGGTGACTTGAGCACTTGTTTAGTCCTTGGATTCGTGCTTGAAGACGAGCTGAACGCCTCATGCACTAACCCAAAATCTCCTTCAAACAAGCACAACAAACACACCCGAGTAATACAACGATGCGGGATAACAAAACCAAACAACAAGTAACAGGAAGAAAAAAACTAAATTGGAAGGAAGTGAATAGATCGGCCCCCACTACAAGTGCTTTCAAAGATTGAGAAAGTCCCCGGATACGGCGCCAAAAACTTGATAAAAAGTGTTTACCAAGGTCGTTTTCCTCGGGGTTCTTCAATGGCCTCTACTCACATTCCTGTAGACGGTCTAATTCATTTAAAGGAGTTTTGATTGAAAAGAGTACATAAAAACTTAAAGGAGACTAAAGGAAGAAAGACAAATAAAGTGGTGCAAATCAAAGACAAAGAGGTTCTCTTGGTGGGTAGTTTCATCATGCTCAAAATGATAATTGAACAAACAAGTCAATCAAGATCGAGTTTGCACTCGGATGACCATGCATTTTTACTTTTTTAGACTCGATGCACTCTCGTAGCACCTAATCCCTATCCCAATACCACTCAATTTAGGCCCCTCGCTCTCAAACTAAGTGAAAATAGGATGCATTTAAGTGTTTGATGAAATGCCAAGAACAAGAACCTCTCTTAAGACTCTATGACCACAAGGCTAGGCACAACACTCTCATATCAATGCCCTAACACTAAGAGATTCACCCAAAAAGCCCTTTCAAACTCAATTGAATGAAATTCCAATGCACACCAAGTGTTCGATAAAATGCCAAGAGAGAAATCAAGTGAAATGGTTGAAATAAGATGATCTTATCTCTAGAACACACTACTTTCATCCCTTTGACCTACAATCTAAAGCAATCCAAGCACTCTCATGCATCAAATTACAATGAATGGACCAAATCAAGCAAACATTGGGCATAAAATGGCATTAAGAACAAAAATCTAGGAATCATTTTCATACAACCAAGATCAATCATGGCAAGTTCTATACAATCATCTCTCTATCATAGCACAACTAACTACCCATCCAAGATGAACCCTAGAAAATCAGCCACAACATGGCCAAGGGAGTAAAGAGAGAAGAAGGAAAGATTGGTCACCAAGAACACCATGGATGAATCCTTGAGATTATCTTCACTTCTCACTTGTAGCCCCTTCTCCCAAGGTTTTTTGGCTTCAATCCTAGATCCAATAGCTTCAAAATTGCTCCAAAAACGTGCTCTAGGGTTTGAGGGTTCTGGAAATGTATTTGGGTTCAAGAGATAGCAAAAAATTTTTCAAAATGGCCTATAATATCAAGAGTATTTATAGTGCAGGGGCAGTGCACGGCGTCCACCCCTGCACGGCGTGCACCCCTGCACGGCGTGCACATCTGCACGGGGCGTGCACACCCCTGCACTCTGCAGAAACCCGATCTTGCAAGGCTCACATCTCCTCAGTCCGGCCTCCAAATGACCTCCCGTTTGCTCCTATGCGCTCCTTGTTATCCGTACTTTAAAGCCAAACCTGAAAATGCACAGAGCAGCTCCAATAGCCCACGAATTTTGGCTCCGAAGTGGCAAACGCCGGACAAAAATGACACTTAGCACAAAAAATTCAATAAACGCATACAAATCATGTCATTTCGCGAATAAATACGGGCATATCATAGGTCATTCATAAGCTTAAAATGCACCGATTAAAGTCAACATCAAACAACGAGGTAACCTTAGATTCGGCGAGAGTACTTTGACCCGTGGTTGTAATACCCGAACCCTAAGTGTCCAGGTGAATGGTGCCACGAAGACAAGGGTGATGACGTTGAACGATGATAAACCTGGTCTAAGAGCTACGTAACTACATGCTAAAGCTAAAGGAACAAAAAAAAGAAAGTTCTGAAAATAATAATCTTTAATCAAGGGAGGTTGTGAAACAATAAGTACAATGGTCATATATATAAGATTAGGTTCATCCTAGGGATTCTCCATGTTCTTCTATGAAACTACTACTCATAAAATGTAAAAATTCGTAGCTAAATTATAAAGGAATAAACAAACTAAGAGTTCTAAACTGAAGAGGAATCAAAATCCGTGTAGAAATCTTGTTGACACTTCAAAACATCATAACTCCTTATTCCGGATGAATCAAGAACGAAAAAAGATATTCTTGGAAAGAACGTCTGTTAGCTTTCTAATGGACTTTCTTTGCACCATGTGTGGCTTTTAGCTTTAGGTTATGTCCATTTTAGTAAAACGGGGAAACATATTGACTTTTCCTTCTCAACAAGGAGAGCTAGTTTCTTTGGAGCCCAAGTAACTTAAGGAGAGTTAGATCCACCTTCTAATCCAGCATTGTTGTCTGTTGATGTCGCACCTAGGATCATGTATTCTTATATGAACCATCAGCAACCATGGGCAGATGTACCCAAATTTACCATAAGTTGACTGATCATGAACAACAAGTCGACCTAGATCCGGCGGAGAGTACTTGGACCCGCGGGTTTTGTATATACCCAGGAACCCTAAGTGTCCAAGTTGAATGGTGCCACGAAGACAAGGGTGATGACGTTGAACGACGATAAACTAGGTCTAAGAGCTACGTAACTACATGCTAAAGCTAGAAGGAACAAAAAAAAGAAAGTTCTGAATATAATAATCTTTAATCAGGGGAGGTTATGAAACAATAAGTACAATGATCATATTATAAGATTAGGTTCATCCTAGGGTTTCCCTCCATGTTCTTCTATGAAACTACTACTCATAAAATAAAAATTGTACCCAAAATTTAAAAAGGAATAAACAAACTAAGAGATTCTAAATGAAGAGGAATCAAAATCCGTGTAGAAATCTTGTGTGACACTTCAAAACATCATAACTCCTTATTCCGGATGAATCAAGAAGCGAATAAGATATCTTGGAAAGAACGTCTTGTTAGCTTTCTAATGGACTTTTCTTTGCACCATTGTGTAGCTTCTATACCTGTAGTTATATCCATTTTAGTAAAACAGGACATATTGACTTTTCCTTCTCAACAAGGAGAGCTAGTTTCTTGGAGCCCAAGTAACTTAAGGAGGCTTAGATCCACCTTCTAATCCAGCATTGTTGTCTGTTGATGTCGCACCTAGGATCATGTCATTCTGATATGAACCATCAGCAACCATGGGCAGATGACCCTTATACCGATAAGTTGATTGATCATGAACAAGAGTCGACCTTCCGCGGAGAGTACTTGGACCCGTGGTTTGTATATACCCAGGAACCCTATGTGTCCTGAGTTGAATGGTGCCACGAAGACAGGGTGATGACGTTGAACGACGATAAACCTAGGTCTAAGAGCTACGTAACTACATGCTAAAGCTAGAAGGAACAAAAAAAGAAAGTTCTGAAAATAATAATCTTTATCAAGGAGGTTGTGAAACAATGAGTACAATGGATCGTATATATAGATTAGGTTCATCCTGGGATTCTCCATGTTCTTCTATTAAACTACTACTCATAAAATTAAAAATTCGTAGCTAAATTAAAAAGGAATAACACAAACTAAGAGTTCTAAACTAAAGAGAAATCAAAAATCCGTGTAGAAATCTTGTTGTCATTCAAAACATCATAACTCCCTATTCCGGAGAATCTAGAAGCGAATAGATATTCTTGGAAAGAACGTCTCGTTAGCTTTCTAATGGACTTTTCTTTGCACCATGTGTGCTCTTCTATAGCTTTAGTTATGTCCATTTTAGTAAAATAAGGACATATTGACTTTTCCTTCTCAACAAGGAGAGCTGTTTCTTTGGAGCCCAATTAACTTAAGGAGGCTTAGATCCACCTTCTAATCCAGCACTTGATGTCTGTTGATGTCGCACCTAGGATCACGTCATTCTGATATGAACCATCAACAACCATGGGCAGATGACCCTAATACATAAGTTGACTATATCATGAACAACAGTCGACCTAGATCCGGCGGAGAGTACTTGGACCCGCTGTGGTTGTATATACCAGGAACCCTAAGTGTCCAGAGTTGAATGGTGCACGAAGACAAGGGTGATGACGTTGAACGACGATAAACCTAGGTCTAAGAGCTACGTAACTTTCATGCTAAAGCTGAAGGAACAAAAAAGAAAGTTCTGAAAAAAATAATCTTTAATCAAGGGAGGTTATGAAACATAAGTACAATGGATCATATTATAAGATTAGGTTCATATAGGGATTCTCCATGTTCTTCTATGAAACTACTACTCATAAAATAAAATATTCGTAGCTAAATTAAAAAGAATAAACAAACTAAGAGATCTAAACCCGAAGAGGAATCCCAAAATCCGTGTAGAAATCTTGTTGTCACTTCAAAACATCATAACTCCCTATTCCGGATGAATCTAGAAGCGAATAAGATATTCTTGGAAAGAACGTCTCAGTTAGCTTTCTAATGGACTTTTCTTTGCAACCATGTTGGCTTCTATAGCTTTAGTTTGTCATTTTAGTAAAATAGGACATATTGACTTTTCCTTCTCAACAAGGAGAGCTAGTTTCTTTGGCCCAATTAACTTAAGGAGGCTTAGATCCACCTTCTAATCCAGCAATTGATGTCTGTTGATGTCGCACCTAGGATCACGTATTCTGATATGAACCATCAACAACCATGGCAGATGACCCTAATACCATAAGTTGACTGATCATGAACAACGAGTCGACCTTAGATCGGCGGAGAGTACTTGACCGCTGGTTGTATATACCCAGGAACCCTAAGTGTCCAGAGTTGAATGTGCCACGAAGACAAGGGTGATGAGTTGAACGACGATAAAACTAGGTCTAATAGCTACGTAACTACATGCTAAAGCTAGAAGGACAAAAAAAAGATATTTCTGAAAATAATATCTTTAAATCAAAGGGAGGTTGTGAAAAACCAATGGTACAATGGATCGTATCAATAAGATTGGTTATCCTAGGGATTCTCAATGTTCTTCTATGAAAATCTACTATTCATAAAATAACAATTCATAGCTAAATTAAAAGGAAAAACCAAACTAAGAGTTCTTAACTAAAGAGGAATCACAATCCGTGTAGAAATTTTGTTGTCACTTCAAAAACATTCCTACTCCAATTGGATGAATCTAGAAGCGAATAAGATATTCTTGGTAAGAACGTCTCGATAGCGATTTAATGGTCTTCTCTTTGCATTATGTGTGGCTGTTCTATAGCTATTAGTTATGTAATTTTAGGTAAAATAGTACATATTGACTTTTCCTTATCAACAAGGAGAGATAGTTTCTTTGGAGCCCAATTAACTTAAGGATGCTTAGATCCGCCTTCTAATCAAGCACTTGTAATGTCTGTATGAATGTCTCACCTAGGATCAAGTCATTCTTGATATGAACCATTCAGCAACCATAGGCAGATGACCAAATTACCAGTAAGTTGATTTGAACATGAACCAATATTCGGACTTATATCGTTGAGATAGACTATGATCCTCTGGTTAGAATTACGATGAACCCAACTATACCTATATTCATTTATCAAACTCATACACTGTATCCTCTATAATAACTACTCTAACCAATAAAATATTACTAACCCACTCCCATCTAACTCTCTAATTCCCCACCACCCTAACTAACATCACAACAAAATCAATAAACCATTTATTTTTTTAACCACTTCTTACAATTCTTTAACACACAAATAAATTTACCACTATTTCTTCACCCCCATAATACCAACACCTCCCTACTCCTATAAAAAAAAACAAAAGTTATCTACAATAAAAATGCAATAAACAACCTAACTATTTCTACCTACCGAATTCAACCAACCTTGAAACATTATCTATTTTACACTTCCCAAAATCAATCACATACCTATTCCTTCATAAACTCATCTCACAAAATCACATACAATTCATACACTACTTAATATCTACTAATTTCCTTTTTATTGCACCCATTATTTACTAATATTGTTTACTGATATTTCCAAATATCTTAAAAAAATTCTATTTCCCCAATACCCTTTCACAATTACTCTAATAATCATTTTATCCCCAATTAACTTCATTATCTAATCTATCTAAACCATCAAAATCCATCCTTTTATAATAATCTTTCGTCACTGATGAACATGTCATTCTTATATTAACCCACATCCACAATTTCTAAATACCCAAAAACCCTAACTAATAATAACAATAACACCTCTACTACCTTATATCCTTTTCTCGTACTATTCACCTCATTTTTTATATACCCGTACCCCAACTATAAATATTACAAATTTTCACTTTTCATACACTTTTATTATCCATCATTCACTCCTAAAAAACCAATTACATTATCACCTTCACACCCCTTACTACATAATATAATTAACACAAAAAAACAAATCTATTTCTTAAAAAATAAAAACTTATCTAATCAATTATTATTAGACCCCATTAGTACAAATGGATGTATATATAGATTATGGTTCATCTAGGGATTCTCCATGATCTTTCTATGAAACTCCTATTCATAAAATTAAAAATTCTAGTAAATTTAAAAAGGAATAAACAAATAAGAGTTCTAAAAACTAAATGAGGAATCAAATAGTTTGTAGAAATAGTGCTTGTCACTTCAAAAAACATCAATAAATCCCCTATTCAGGATGAATTTAGAAGCGAATAAGATTATTCTTGGAAGAAGTTTTGTTAGCTTTCTAATGGATTTTCTTAGACACTGTGGGCTTATATAGCTTGTAGTATGTCCATTTTAGTAAAAAGGGACATATTGGACATATCCTTCTCAACAAGGAGAGCTAGTTTTCTTTGGCGCCCAAGTTAACTTAAGGAGAGTTAGATCTACCCTATCTAATCCAGCACTTGTTTTGTTTGTTGATGTCTGCACCCTCGGTTATGTCATACTGTTGAACCATCAGAACCATGGCAAGATGACCCTGAATTACCGTAAGTTGATTGATCATGAACAACGAGTGACCTAAGACCCGGCGGAGAAAACTTGGACCGGGGTTTTGTATATACCAGGAACCCAAAGTGTTAGGGGTAAAAAAGGTGCACAAAAGACAAGGGTGATGACGTTAAAGACATAAACCTAGGTTAAGAGTAGTAACTACATGCAAAACTAGAAGGAACAAAAAAGATAGTTTGAAATAATAATCTTTAATCAAGGGAGGTTTGGAAACATGGTACAATGGATGTATATTTAAGATTAGTTCTCCTAGGTTTCTCCATGTTCTTCTATGAAACTATTTATTCAAAAAATTTAAAAAAATTCATAGAAAATTAAAAAAGGGAAAAAACAAACAAAAGAGTTCAAATTTAAAGGGGAAAAAAAAAAATGTTTGGAAATCTTGTTGTCACTCAAACACCCATAACTCCTATTCGGATGAATTAGAAGGAAAAAGATTTCTTGGAAAGAACGTCTCGTTTAGCTTTCTTTTGGAATTTCTTTTTGCAATGTGTTGGCTTCTATAGCTTTAGTTATGTAATTTATTTAAAAATGGGGACATTTTGTTTTTTTCCTTCTCACAAGGAGAGATAGTATTCTTTGGGCCAAGTAACTTAAGGAGGTTAGACCCTTTAATCCAGCACTTGTTGTTGTTGATGTGCACCTAGGATCATGTCATTCTGTATGAACCATAGAACCATGGAGATGACCTATTCGTAGTTAAATGATCATGAACAACAAGTCGACTTTAGACCCGGGGCGGAGAGTATTTTGGATCCGCGGTTTATATACCCAAAACCCTAGTGCCCAGAGTTAATGGGCACGAAGACAAGGGTAAAGACGTTGAACGACAAATTAAACCTAGGTCTAAGAGCTAGTAACTAATGTTTTAAAGCTAAAGGAAAAAAAAAAGATAGTTCGGAAAATAATAATCTTTTTCAAGGGGTTGTGAAAATGAGTACATGGATGTATATATAGATAGGTTCATCCTTGGGATTCTCCATGTTTTCTATGAAACTACTATTCAATAAAATTAAAAAAATTTATAGCTAAATTAAAAGGAAAATAAACAAACTAAGAGTTCTAACTAAAGAGGAATCAAATCGTGTAGAAATCTTGTTGTACTTAAAAAACTATAATCCCTATTCGGATGAATCAAAGAAGCGAATAAGATATTTTGGGAAAAGGGACGTCTCTTTTGCTTCTAAGGATTCTCTTTGCATTATGTTGGTTCTATAGTTTTTTAGTTATGAAAATTTTTAAATTTAAAATAGGAATATTGCTTTTCCTCTCAAAAGGAGAGATAGTTTTTTGGAGCCCAAGTAAATAAGGAGGCAAAGATCCGCCTTCAATCAGCACTTTTTGTCGGGTGATGTGCACCTAGGATCATGTCATTCTGATATAAACCATCAGCAACATAGGCAGATGACCCAAATTTCGTAAGTTAAATTGATCATGAACAACGAGTGGGACCTTGATCTGTGGAGAGTACTTGATCCGCTGGTTATATATACCCCTGAACCTAAAGTGTCCCAAATTTAATGTTTCTACGAAGCAAGGGGACGACGGTGAACGACGATTTAAAACCCAGGGCTAGAGCTACGTAACTACATGCTAAAATTGAAGAACAAAAAAAAAAAAGTTTGAAAATAATATCTTTAATCCAAGAGGTTTGAAACAATGGGGGTAAATGGATTTGTATATTAAGTAAGGTTCATCTAAAGGGGTTCTCCATGTTTTCTAAGAAATACCCACTCATAAAAAAAAAAATTCGTACTAAAATAAAAGGAAAAAAACAACCCAAAAGTTCTAAAAATAAAGAGGAACAAATCCGTGTAAAAATTTGTTGCCTTCCCAACCCCTCAAAACTCCCTTTTTGGATGAAATAAAAATTTAAAATTCTTATTAACGAGTTTTTTCTATTGACTTTCTTTTACCATTTTTGCATCTAATTTTTATTTTCCCCTTATTTAAAAAACAACAATACATTTTCAAAAACTAATTTCTTTTAGAGTACCATAAATTAAATATTTCCTTTTAAAACCCGCCTTTCCTTGATTTTCCCCCCCTACCCTCACTAAAGAAACCCCCCAGCCACCAAGGGCATACCCCAATCCGTAATGATTGATCATGAACAAAGGATCACCTTAGATCCGCGGAAGTACTTGATGGGTGGTTGTATATACCAGAACCCTAAGTTTTTTAGAGTCAAAAGTGCAACGAAGACAAGGGTGTTGACGTTGAACGACAAAAACCTAGGTCTAAGGCTAAGTAAAAAAACATGCTAAAGCTAAAAAGGAAAAAAAAAAGATAGTTCTGAAAATATAATCTTTAATTTAAGGGGGGTGTGAAACAATGAGTACAATGGATCGTATATATAAGATTTGGTTAAACCAAGGGGGTTCTCCATGTTTCTATGAAACTACTATTCTAAATTTAAAATTCATAGCTAAATTAAAAGTAAACAAAATAAGAGTTCTAAACTAAAGAGGAAAAACAAAAAAAACCGGGTAGAAATTTGTTGTACTTCAAAAATCATAAATCTAACCGGGGGGTGAAACAAAAGCGAATAGATTTTTGGAAGAACGTTCGTTAGCTTTTAATGAAAATTTTTTTGCACCAGTGTTTGGGTTATAGCTTTATTTTTGCCATTTTAGTAAAATAGGACATATGACTTTTTTCCCTTTTCAAAAAAGGGGAGTATTTTTTTGGAGCCCAATTAACTTAGGAGCTTTATCACCTTCTATCCAGCACTTTATGTTGTTTATGTCACACCTAGGATTTACTTTATTCTGATATGAACCCTCAACAACCATGGGCAAGAAACTTAATACCATAAGTTGATGATTCCCTTTAACAAGAGTGACCTTAGATCCGAGAGAGTACTGGGGCCCCCTTTTGGGTTTTATAGCCAGGGAAACCCCAAATGTCAAGAGTTGAATGGTGCCAAGAAGACAAGGGTGATGACTTTGAACACGATAAACCTAGGCTAAGAGCTAGGGTAACTACATGCAAAAAGCTAAAAGGGAACCCAAAAAAAATTTCTGAAAATTAATAATCTTTAATCAAAGGGAGGTTGTGAAACAATGAGTACAATGATATATATATAAGATTAGGTTAATCTGGGGGATTCTCCATGTTCTTTTTTGAAACTATACTCTTTAAATTTTTAAATTTTTTTATAGCAAAATTAAAAAAAGGAAAATAAACAAATTTTTAAAGAGTTCTAAACTGAGAGGAATCAAAATCCCTGTAGAATTTTTGTTGTCCTTCAAAACATCAAACTCCTTCCGGATGAATCTAGAAGCGATAAGATATTCTTGGGAAAAGAAAAAGTCCGTTTAGCTTTTAATGGACTTCTTTTGCAAATTTTGGGGGGGTTCTATAGCTTTTTGTTTGTTTCATTTAGTAAAATAGGACTAAATTTACTTTTCCTTTCAACAAGGAGAGAAGTTTTTTGGAGCCCCGTAACTTAGGAGGGTTGATCGCCTTTTTAATCCGCACTTGTTGTTGTTGTTTTTGCTAGGTTATGTCATCCCGATAGGGAACCAATCGCAACCATAGGCAGAAAATGGGGGCTATTTTGTTTAAATGTTGTTATGAACAACGAAAGGGGCCCTTTGATCCGGGGGGAGAGTATTGGTCGAGGGGTTTTATTACCAGGACCTAAGTGGCCAGAAATTGTTGGGGCTACGAAGAAGGGTGGAAGTTTAAACGGGGATAAAAATGGTTAAGAGCACGTAACCAGCTTACTGAAGGACAAAAAAGAAGTTCGGGAAATATTTTTTTTTAATAGGGAGGTGTGTTTTCATGAGTTCTTTTGGGTATTATTAAGATTAGGGGCATCCTAGGGATTTTAGGGTTTTTTTATGAATACCATCATAAAATTAAAATTTTTAGCTTAATTAAAAAGATAAACAATAAGAGTTCTAAACTAAAAGGAATAAAATTTGTTGTAAAAAAATCTTGTTTTTAACTTCAAACTTTATAAAACCTATTCCGGGAGGGAAACTAAAAAACGAATAAGTATTCTTGGAAAAAACGTTCGTTGCTTCAATGGACTTTCTTTGCACCTGTGTGGCTTCTATAGTTTTTGTTTTTGTAAAAATTTTTGAAAATAGGAATTTTTACTTTTCCCCTTTCAAAAGGGAGTTGTTTCTTTGGGGGCCCAGTAAAACTTAAGGGAGGCTAGATCACCTTCTATCAGCATTGATTGGGCTGTTGATGTCGCACCAGGATCACGTAAATTTTGATATAACAACAACAAAACCCTGGGGGGATGACCCAATACCATAAGTTGAATTCATGAACACGAGTCGACTTGATCCGGCGGGGAGGGACTTGGCCAGCTGGTTTTTATATACCGGGGAACTAAGTGTCCAGAGTGAATGGTGCCAGAAGACAAGGGTGATGCGTTGAACGACGATTACCTAGGTCTAAGAGTAGTAACTACATGCTAAAGCTAGAAGGAAACAAAAAAAAGGAAAGTTCTGAAAATAATAATCTTAATCAAGGGAGGTTGTGAAACAATGAGTACAATGGAATATATAAAAGATTAGGTTCATCCTAGGGATTCCCTTTTTTTTTTTTCCCTTCAAATGAAGTTACTACTAAAAAATTTAAAAAATTTCGTAGCTAAATTAAAAGGAATAAAAAACAAAGAGTTTAACTGAAGAGGAATAAACCCGTTGGAAATTTGTTTTCACTTAAAAATTTCTAAATCCCTTTTTTCGGTTTGAATCTAGAAAAAAATAAATATTTTGGAAGAAGTCTCGTTAGCTTTCAAATGGACTTTTCTTTGCACATGTGTGGCTTCTATAGCTTTATTTTATGTCATTTTAGAAAAAAGGGAAATATTGACTTTTCCTTTCAACAAGGAGAGTAGTTTCTTTGGAGCCAAGTATTTTAAGGAGTTAGATCACCTTTAACAGACTGATGTCTTGATTCGACTGGATCGTATTCGATATAAACCCATCAACAACCAGGGGCCCGAGGGCCCCCCAATCCATAATTTGGGGATTTATCATGAACAACGAGTCAAACTTAGTTTCGGCGGAGAGTACTTGGACCGCTGGTTTATATACCCAGGAACCTAAGTGTCCAGAGTTAAAAGGGTTTGCCACGAAGACAAGTGATGAGTTGAACAAGATAAACCTAGTCTAAGAGTAGTAATACATGTAATAGAAAAGGAAAAAAAAAGAAGTTCGAAAATAATAATTTTCAAGGGAGGTGGAACATGTGTAAAATGGATATATATATAAGGGTTAGGTTATCCTTGGATTCTCCCTGTTCTTCTATGAAGTTACTACTCATAAATTAAAAAATTGTAGCTAAATTAAAAAGGAATAAAAAAACTAAGATTTTTAGAATGAGAGGAATCAAAATGGGTTTAAATTTTTGTCACTTAAAAAAAATCATAACTCCATTTTTCCGGGTTTAATTAGAACGAAAAAGTTTTTTTGGAAAGGGAAAGTCTCGTTAGCTTTTAAAAGGAATTTTCTTTGAATGTGTGGCTTCATAAATTTAGTTTGTCCCCTTTTAGTAAAACAGGAATTTTGGGTTTTTTCTCACAAGGAGAGATTTGTTTCTTTGGAAACCCAGTAACTTAAGGGGCTTTGGGTCACTTCTTATCAGACTTGGGGGTTGTTATGTGGACCTGGATCACGTCATTCTGAAATGAACCTCAAAAAACATGGAGTGATAAAACCTAAATTGATGACATGAAAAACGAGTCGACCTTAGATCGGGGAGAGTATTGGATGTGGTTTTATATACCCCGGAACTTAAGTCTAGAGTTTTTAAGGGGGCCGAACAGGGTGATGACGTTGAACGCGTAAACCTGGTCTAAGAGATACCCTTTAATACATGCTAAAGCTAGAAGGAACAAAAAAAGGGAAAATTCTGAAATAATTTCTTTAATCAGGGGGGGTTGTGAAACCCAAAGAGTTTCAATGGTTCATATAAATAAGATTAGGTTCATCCTAGGATTCTCCATGTTTTCTATGAAGTTATACTCATAAAATTAAAAAATTTGTAGCTAAATTAAAAGGATAAAAAAACTAAGAGTTCTAAATGAAGAGGAATTCCCAAAAAACTGTGTAGAAATTGTTGTCATTCAAAAATTATAACTCCTATTGGGGTGAATCTAGAAGCGAAATAAGATATTCTTGGAAAGAAGTTCGTTGCTTTTATGGTTTTCTTTGACAATGTGGTCTAAAGTTAGTTTGTACATTTAGTAAATAGGAAAAAAATTGACTTTCCTTTCAAAGGAGAGGGGAGTTTCTTTAGAGCCCAAAAAAACTTTTGGAGCTTAGATCGCTTTAATCCAGGCTTGTTGTTGTTGATGTCTCACCTGGATCTGTATTTGATATGAACATCAGCAACCTGGGGATGGCCTAATTAAGGTAATTGAATGAACAAGATCCAAAAACCTAGTTCGCCGGTTCTTTACCGTTTATTAAGAACCCTAATTCCAAATAAAAATTTTTGAAGACAGGGTTTAGAGTTTTACGAAAATAAACCTAGGTTAAAAGCTACGTAACTAATGAAACTTAAACAAAAAAAAAGATTTTAAAAAAAATAATCTTTTAAAACAAGGGAGGGGTTTTTGAAAATGAGTTTCAATTTAAAAAATCAATAATAGTATCCTAGGTTTTTTTATGTTATAATATAATCATAAAATAAAAAATTTAGCTAATATAAAAAGAAAAAAAAAACTAAATTCACTGAGAACACATTCGTAAAAATTTTGTACTTCAAACATATAATCCTAAATTCGGATGAATCTTAACGATAGATAAAAATTCGTAGCTAAATTAAAAAGGACTAAACAAACTAAGAGTTCTAAACTAAAGAGGAATCAAAATTCGTTGTAGAAATCTTATTGTCACTTCAAAACATCATAACTCCCTATTCCGGATGAATCTAGAAGCGAATAAGGTACTCTTTGAAAGAATGTCTCGTTAGCTTTCTAATGGACTTTTCTTTGCATCATTTGTGACATCTGTAGATTTAGTTATGTCCGTTTTATTGAAACAAAACATATTGACTTTTCCTTCTTAACTAGGAGAGCTAGTTTCTTTGGGCCCCAAGTAACTTAAGAATGCTCAGATCCACCTTCTAATCTGGCATTTGATGTCTGTTGATGTTGCACCTAGGATCATGTCATTCTGATATGAACCATCAACAACCATGGGCAGATTACCCTAATATCGTAAGTTGATTGATCATGAACAACGAGTCGACCTTAGATCCGACGGAGAGTACTTGGATCCGCTGGTTGTATATACCCAGGAACCCTAAGTGTCCAGAGTTGAATGGTTCCACGAAGACAAGGGTGATGACGTTGAACGACGATAAACCTAGGTCTAAGAGCTACGTAACTACATGCTAAAGCTAGAAGGAACAAAAAAAGAAAGTTCTGAAAATAATAATCTTTAATCAAGGGAGGTTGTGAAACAATGAGTACAATAGATCGTATATATAAGATTAGGTTCATCCCAGGGATTCTCCGTGTTCTTCTATGAAACTACCACTCATAAAATTAAAAATTCGTAGCTAAATTAAAAAGGAATAAACAAACTAAGAGTTCTAAACTAAAGAGGAATCAAAATCCGTGTAGAAATCTTGTTGTCACTTCAAATCATCATAACCCGTATTCCGGATGAATCTAGAAACGAATAAGATATTCTTGGAAAGAACGTCTCATTAGCTTTCTAATGGACTTTTCTTTGCACCATGTGTGGCTTCTATAGCTTTAGTTATGTCCATTTTAGTAAAACAGGACATATTGACTTTTCCTTCTCAACAAGGAGAGCTAGTTTCTTTGGAGCCCAAGTAACTTAAGGAGGCTTAGATCCACCTTCTAATCCAGCACTTGTTGTCTGTTGATGTCGCACCTAGGATCATGTCATTCTGATATGAACCATCAGCAACCATGGGCAGATGACCCTAATACCGTTAGTTGATTGATCATGAACAACGAGTCGACCTTAGATCCGGCGGAGAGTACTTGGACCCGCTGGTTGTATATACCTAGGAACCCTAAGTGTCCAAAGTTGAATGGTGACACGAAGACAAGGGTGATGACGTTGAACAATGATAAACCTAGGTCTAAGAGCTACGTAACTACATGCTAAAGCTAGAAGGAAGAAAAAAAGAAAGTTCTGAAAATAATAATCTTTAATCAAGGGAGGTTGTGAAACAATGAGTACAATGGATCGTATACATAAGATTAGGTTCATCCTAGGGATTCTCCATGTTCTTCTATGAAACTACTACTCATAAAATTAAAAATTCGTAGCTAAATTAAAAAGGAATAAACAAACTAAGAGTTCTAAACTAAAGAGGATTCAAAATCCGTGTAGAAATCTTGTTGTCACTTCAAAACATCATAACTCCCTATTCCGGATGAATCTAGAAGCGAACAAGATATTCTTGGAAAGAACGTCTTGTTATCTTTCTAATGGACTTTTCTTTGCACCATGTGTGGCTTCTATAGCTTTAGTTATGTCCATTTTAGTAAAACAAGACATATTGACTTTTCCTTCTCAACAAGGAGAGCTAGTTTCTTTGGAGCCCAGGTAACTTAAGGAGGCTTAAATCCACCTTCTAATCCAGCACTTGTTGTCTGTTGATGTCGCACCTAGGATCATGTCATTCTGATATGAACCATCAGCTACCATGGGAAGATGACCCTAATACCGTAAGTTGATTGATCATGAACAACGAGTCGACCTTAGATCCGACGGAGAGTACTTGGATCCGCTGGTTGTATATACCCAGGAACCCTAAGTGTCCAGAGTTGAATGGTTCCACGAAGACAAGGGTGATGACGTTGAACGACGATAAACCTAGGTCTAAGAGCTACGTAACTACATGCTAAAGCTAGAAGGAACAAAAAAAGAAAGTTCTGAAAATAATAATCTTTAATCAAGGGAGGTTGTGAAACAATGAGTACAATGGATCGTATACATAAGATTAGGTTCATCCTAGGGATTCTCTGTGTTCTTCTATGAAACTACCACTCATAAAATTAAAAATTCGTAGCTAAATTAAAAAGGAATAAACAAACTAAGAGTGCTAAACTAAAGAGGAATCAAAATCCGTGTAGAAATCTTGTTGTCACTTCAAATCATCATAACTCCGTATTCCAGATGAATCTAGAAATGAATAAGATATTCTTGGAAAGAACGTCTCGTTAGCTTTCTAATGGACTTTTCTTTGCACCATGTGTGGCTTCTATAGCTTTAGTTATGTCCATTTTAGTAAAACAGGACATATTGACTTTTCCTTCTCAACAAGGAGAGCTAGTTTCTTTGGAGCCCAAGTAACTTCAGGAGGCTTAGATCCACCTTCTAATCCAGCACTTGTTGTCTGTTGATGTCGCACCAAGGATCATGTCATTCTGATATGAACCATCAGCAACCATGGGCAGATGACCCTAATACCGTAAGTTGATTGATCATGAACAACGAGTCGACCTTAAATCCGGCGGAGAGTACTTGGACCCGCTGGTTGTATATACCCAGGAACCCTAAGTGTCCAAAGTTGAATGGTGCCACGAAGACAAGGGTGATGACGTTGAATGACGATAAACCTATGTCTAAAAGCTACGTAACTACATGCTAAAGCTAGAAGGAAGAAAAAAAGAAAGTTCTGAAAATAATAATCTTTAATCAAGGGAGGTTGTGAAACAATGAGTACAATGGATCGTATACATAAGATTAGGTTCATCCTAGGGATTCTCCATGTTCTTCTATGAAACTACTACTCATAAAATTAAAAATTCGTAGCTATATTAAAAAGGAATAAACAAACTAAGAGTTCTAAACTAAAGAGGAATCAAAATCCGTCTTGTTGTCACTTCAAAACATCATAACTCCCTATTCCGGATGAATCTAGAAGCAAATAAGATATTCTTGGAAAGAACGTCTCGTTATCTTTCTAATAGACTTTTCTTAGCACCATGTGTGGCTTCTATAGCTTTAGTTATGACCATTTTAGTAAAATAGGACATATTGACTTTTCTTCTCAACAAGGAGAGCTAGTTTCTTTCGAGCCCAAGTAACTTAAGGAGGCTTAGATCCACCTTCTAATCCAGCACTTGATGTATGTTGATGTCGCACCTAGGATCACGTCATTCTGATATGAACCATCAACAACCATGGGCAGATGACCCTAATACCATAAGTTGACTGATCATGAACAACGAGTCAACCTTAGATCCGGCGGAGAGTACTTGGACCCACTGGTTGTATATACCCAGGAGCCTTAAGTTTCCAGAGTTGAATGGTGCCACGAAAGACAAGGGTGATGACGTTGAACGATGATAAACCTAGGTCTAAGTACTAAGCAACTACATTCTAAAGCTAGAAGGAACAAAAAACGAAAGTTCTGAAAATAATAAACTTTAATCAAGGGAGGTTGTGAAACAATGAGTACAATGGATCATATATATAAGATTAGGTTTATCCTAGGGATTTTCCATGTTCTTCTATGAAACTACTACTCATAAAATTAAAAATTCGTAGCTAAATTAAAAAGGACTAAACAAACTAAGAGTTCTAAACTAAAGAGGAATCAAAATTCGTGTAGAAATCTTATTGTCACTTCAAAACATCATAACTCCCTATTCCGGATGAATCTAGAAGCGAATAAGGTACTCTTTGAAAGAATGTCTCGTTAGCTTTCTAATGGACTTTTCTTTGCATCATTTGTGACATCTGTAGCTTTAGTTATGTCCGTTTTATTGAAACAAAACATATTGACTTTTCCTTCTTAACTAGGAGAGCTAGTTTCTTTGGGCCCCAAGTAACTTAAGAATGCTCAGATCCACCTTCTAATCTGGCATTTGATGTCTGTTGATGTTGCACCTAGGATCATGTCATTCTGATATGAACCATCAACAACCATGGGCAGATTACCCTAATATCGTAAGTTGATTGATCATGAACAACGAGTCGACCTTATATCCGGCGGAGAGTACTTGGACCCGCTGGTTGTATATACCTAGGAACCCTAAGTGTCCAGATTTGAATGGTGCCACGAAGACAAGGGTGATGACATTGAATGATGATAAACCTAGGTCTAAGAACTAATCAGCTACATGTGGTGAAACGCGCAGTTGTCGTTGTTATGCGTTCACACAAATAAAACTACTAATGCTAAAAAAAAGTTATAGCAGATCGTATTCCGAGGGCTTTCTATGATTGGTTACTTCAGAACTAGCAAAATACTCAAATGCAAACACGTTGTGCGCGGTGTGACTTCCACGACTTCTATCTCTAAGAAATGCAGAGAAATTAAAACAAATTAAACTAAAGCATATTGGGAATTAGGGTTTGAAAACAAGGATGACAGACGAACTTAGACTTTGAATCCCCCTTCGTTCCCCAGAGCATTGGCAATCAACAGATCAGCGGATTTCGATTCTCATTCAATCAATTACTAAGACACCACCATAACTCCTTACCCTTAGGTTTAAGACCGGCGAACGTTCGCTCTATCCGTTCTAACTACCAAGATTAACTAGCCGCCCGGGTACGGTCACCTCTCGCAACGACTTAATTAATTGGTGTAATTACTAATGATTAATGAGTTACTCTTGCAGTGAATTAACCCTAACCGGTTCCTACGAAAGGCACGCTCAAATTATAAGGTTAATTGTTCAATTCGATGTTCTAAAGTAAGGCGAGCGTTCGCTTCTATCCTTAGCTTAACAAGAATCTAATCTAGGTGATCAATCCAGACAAGAAACATGAACAATGAAGAACGTATCAAACATGAAAAAGAACTGATTGAATTTCGAATCTAATCACCACCGATCCGTGACCGCTTTAAAGCCCTGGGTCACTTAGGGTTCATTTAGTCTAAGCTCTAACAAGTTTAGCTACTCATGATTATTACAAAAGAAACAAAGACAAAGGAAGAGTTCATCATTCAGAGGAAAAACAGAAAAGAATCTGAAAAACCTAATTTAGACGACTCTGACAGACTTCGATCTTCAGTAGATAACACTCCTAGCTCCGGTTCTCCGAGATGGAAGGGATGGCATCACGATCTCTATCCGGCTCTTCGAACTCCAACTCTTCGCTCCAGAACTTGAGAGAATTCTGATTCGAAAAGTTGTGTTTTGTGAATTATGATTGTATATTGTTTGGGCCGCCGGGTTAAGTATTTATACTTAACCCTAATCAGCCGGATTCCTCTTATTATTTTCGCCGAAATTCTTAAGGAATTTTCGGCGAAAATTCCTTTGTGAATGGGAGTGCTTCCTCTGCCTTGTATTTTCGGTCCGAAGAACACAATGTTTTCGCCGAAGTCATTCTTCACTTGGCACCCGTTGATTTGCACTATTGATTTCGCCGAAGATGCAAGTGTGAATGGGCAGACTTTTGGTTTGACTTGATCGGCTCCTTGGATCGATTCCGGTTTGATTCCTCGAGCTTCCAATCGATTGAATATTCGTTATTCTACCCTAAAAACCATGTCTTAAGCAAAGAAATGTCGCTTAAATGAGGCTGATAATCACGTCAAATCGAGTGTCATCAAATACCCCACACTTAAGCTTTTGCTTGTCCTCAAGCAAACTGAATAGAAATGTTCATGTTCATAAATGATAAGATCGATTAAATTGGAGCTCAATCAAACACAATGAATTATTAGACAGATCGATCCTAGAACAAGAAACCTAACATGCATACAGATCAGCCAAACTACCTGGTCTCACTAATAAACTGCACACGACAAGTAATTAGCAACCAATTATGCAGGAATTTGACCTGACCGACCAGACTCCTCTCACAGTATATATATAGTACAATGGGAACTCTCACTCTCTGTGTTTAAGGACGTGTTTCTGCTCTCGATCATTTTCAGTTACCGAATTCTGTCATAGGTTTGCATTTCGACAACATCTCCACCACTGTGACAACACGAGTATCTAGTCAAGAAGGACTTCCCTGCTAGGACCGTAATGAAATCTACACTACTCGGGTTTATAATGAGATGGATGATGGGAATGAATGATGATGGCTTTGTGCGGTGTAGCTTTCGACTAACTTCCCTCGAATCTAGCCTATGGCTTCCTACCGTCTAACCAAACACGGGTGGAATGATGAACGCTCGTCCTATGATACCCTCAAGCAACCTAGCACTTATTCTTTTTCTTTACACGATTTTTTTTTCTTTTGAACTTTTTCTTTTGACTTCGTTCTTCCATTTGTAGGGAGAAGGACGTTTTATTGAACAACACTTTGAAACTTTTCCTATTTTTCTGATTTTTCTGCTTCTCTTCTCTTTTTTTTCTGAAGCTTGCTTCTTTTCTTACTTTACTTTTTTTTTCTCTTGTGCCGATTTTCTTTTAGTTGCTAGAGGGGTTTACACGTCTGGACATATTAGCTAAGACCACCTATTTAATGGCTATAGGCAGGTTACCACAAACCGACTTCCGGTAGGTCAATCTAGAACTACAACCACAGGGGATCAATGGGGAATGAAAGAAATGGGAAATGGCGATAATGTATTATCGAACCGAAAGAACAGGCCAAGCTCAAGGGTCTAAACCTAGTGGATTCTATCATTTGGTAGGCTATCTGGCTTAGTAGCTGAATCTAGGTGCCTCTATCCTTCTAGAACTCGTGTCATCGTGTGGTCTCGAGTAGGTCTCATGCAAATTCTAACTCATTCAAGTAAACAGAAAACCACTCAGAAAAAATTAAAATTGCAAGTTACGTGCAATGGATCAAAAGCTCACAGTTGGTTTGCTAGTCGGATTCGGTCATTTTCATGCAATCAAGGCTACAAACTACAAGTGTGATTTTAAAATTCTGTTCTGACCAGACAATTTAGCATCAAAGTATACAAGTTGGTTCTCAAGTTCTAGGTTAAGCAGTCTAAGCATCATTATGAAAGTTTGAACAACAACTTAACATCAAAAATCAAGAACTGAGCCATTCTAATGCTAGAGAGACTAGAATGGAATCACGAGGCACACAAATAACACAATCAAGGGCAATCAAGTTCATGCAAGGTTCTCTAGCATCCTACCCCACACTTAAATCACACTGTGTCCTCACAGTGAAGGGACTAGAGTTTAAAGTGAAGTAGAAGAACCTGGATCGAGATGATTGGCGTAGTGGATGAGCACGGATCCTCGGAGCGGAGGGAATCTACCCAAGCGAAGCAAAGGGAATATCCCTACTGCCTACAAAACAAAAACAAATGAAACATAAAAAGGAAACCGGGACAAGTGTCCCGGATCCACACAGAAAAAAGTTGGACCGAAATCCGAAAATAATAAATAAAAAGAAGACACCAGAAAAGGAATACAACCCGATCACTGCTGGTCCGGTGAACCGGGAGGTGGAAAGTGGAGAAATTCGCCGAGCTGGCGTTGCCACGCCATCTGTGCCTCATATCGCCGGTCGGCGCGGCGCATATGTTGCTGCATAATAGTCCACCGCGCCTCTTGAGTGGCGTTGTCGGTGATGCGCCATTCCTGAAGTCACTCGTACAATTCTCCAATATCTGTGGGGTGATGTCGGGGCTGCTGGGGAGGAGCCTGGTATGGATCGGGAATGTGCGGCTGCGACTGGTGATCATACCTTGCCTCATGGTGTGGCGAGGGTATATAATCTTGGAATTTTGGTGGCGGCTGCGGCTGCTGCTCCTCAGCATCATCTTCGTCCTCCAACTCGACCACAGGCTGGAGTGGAGGATCAGCTGCTACATGGGGACTGAGGTTGAGTTCTAAGTCGTACTCAACCGCCAAGTCTCCTCCAACGATCCTAACTGGGTGTTGTGGAATGTGCGGGCCATATTCATGGCTGATACCGAAGGAGAGGATGAGCTGTCCTATGAAGTTGCCTCCCAGGAGTCTGCGAGGTGGCGTCTTCCTCCTGGTCTTCTGGCGGAAGATGCGAGCCAGTACCCAACCGGGGTGCAGAGGGTAGCTCTCTCGGATGGATCGGAGAAGCATGAGCTCCTCCTTAAGGATATGGTGGCGATCCTTGTCGGGTGCATACAATAGGGATCTACGCCAAACCATATGAATAAATTTATACAGCGGGTGAGAGAGAGACTTAACTGAGTTGCCCACTCTGAGGTGATCTCCAGGCACGCCTGTCATGTGGCTCCAAAGCGCGTTGTACTCCTTGTCGTCATCATCTTCTCCCCAACCAAGGTGATGATCATGATAATGCTCGTAGGGGATGCCGAGATGAGTGGCAAACTCATCGTAGGTGAGCTGCCTGTACACCCCACCAAGATAGAAGGTGACAACCTTCTGGCGCTGCTTCCTCTTGTGCTCATCCAGATCAAAGGTTGCCCAGAACTCCTGGAGGGCAATGTCTGGGAACTCGGCGGCGATGGTGGTCAGCTCGAGGAGACCAGCCGGTGCTAAGGTGTCATGCACGTTCCGGTGGTAATCCTCATCATGCTCCTGGAGTGACTCCATGGAAAGAGGGCGCACGTCAGCTCCCCGGACGTGCTCGAGCTTCTGGAAGCATTCGAAGTATAAGTCAGGTAGACGGGCGATAGTGCGATGGTATCCAGCCCGGCGAGGTAGTACAGGTGGGGGCCCCAGAACGGCGGGTGTGACGGGAGCGGCAGCTCCTGAGCTCGAGGCGCCATCAAGTCGCGCCTTAGTCCTGCGCTCATAAGTGGTGTTCCTAAAACCAGAATGAAACCAGATTAGTCAACCAAAACCTTACCCCACACTTAGTAGAAAAAACTCAATTTCACAATGAAATGAGGGAAACTAAGTGGGGTAAGTAAAGTGGAGTAACCGGTAATCAAAGACAGTAAAATACATACTTAGGAACAGCCAGAATCGGATAAGCACAATCAGAGTTCAAAAAGTCAAATCGACATTTAGGAAGTCAACATTTAGGCATATCGAACCCTAATCATGGCAAGACTATCATAACTTGGAGAATGACGGTAAAATGATTTCAAATGGCAAGCACGATAATATGAACGAGAATGAGCACATCAGGCAGCCAAATGATCACAACAATTCAAAGTCAAACCGACATTTCTCGCAAAAGTCAACATAACAAGAAATTAATCGTATGCATAGCAACACATGACCAAATGATATGGAAATTAAGCATGGAACTCCTAAGCATGCTAGAACAGTTCTATAAGTTCTGCTGACCCTAGTTCACATGAAAACAGTCGGCACGCAAAACGAGGCAAATCGAAAAGTCAACCGAAAGTCAACCCCGACGAAATTCAGCAATCCATATGACAAAAGATTCGTATTGAAAATCTCTACAACTTACCTTGAAGCCATGACTGCTAAAAATGAACGGGTTGGGAGGAATCGGTGAAAAACGTTGAAACCTAGGTTTTCGGTGAACTAGAGCTGCAAGGCTCCGATTTGGCTGTTCTAGGGCTTGATGGATTCGGAATTGGGAGGGGAAGGGAGCGGCGATGATCGGTGGCGGCGGAAAATGGCGGCGACGGTCGGATTTAAAGAGGTGGGTGGCGGTGATTTTTAAAACGGATAGGGGAGGGGGTTTTCGGCTTTTTTGAACGAAAATGACTGAAGGAGAGAGAGGACAGAAATCTGGATTTTAAAGGAATAGTGAGGTGATTTTCAAAATTATTTTCGGCGAAAATAGAAGGATGGTTTCGCCAAAAATTTCAGTTAAAATGGATTGCCGAATTTTTGATGGTGGTTTCGCCGAAAATTGCCATGTGGTTTCGCCGAAAATTTTAGTTCAAATGGCTGTTGGTTTTCAAAAATATGTTTCGCCGAAAATAGAAAACTTTTCGAACCGAAAATGATGAATAGGGAGATTGAGTTTGAAAATTCAAAAACGGTTTCGCCAAAAACAAGGGTGGTTTCGCCAAAAATTTTGAACTGTTCGGATTTAAAATATTTTTGCAAATCCGGCCAACTTCAGAAAATCACAGTTAAATCCAAAAAAATCGGAACGACCTCAATCAACTTGCAACTGACTCTATGACACACAGACTCTACACGAAAAATAATAAATCAAACAAACTGACACTTTTGGCTCTCCCGAACCGACTCTAAAATACCAAGTTCAACAAAAATTAAAACAGACTCCAGCCGTGGGTTGCCTCCCACGAAGCGCTCTTTTATTAACGTCCTTGAGCTGGACGATACCTGGACGGTATTAGGAGACATCCCAACTTAGATTCTCCTTAACGCTCGCGTCGGAGTTCATGAAGTACAGCTTCGGGACTTCTCCGGTAAGCGTAAATCTCTTCCCGTTTGCATGTAAGAGCTTGGTACGTCCATCGGGAAGATGATCGACGAACTTGAAAGGTCCGAACAGTTCTCTGGAGAGATCATCCTTCTTGAGTGTTACGATGGAAGGAATGAGGACTGTCGGCTTCTTCTTTTCTTTCTTCGGCTTGGTATCACCAGGATCGGTGATCGTTAGTACTTCCTTAGGAGATGCTTTCGGCTTCTCCTTCCATACTTGTTCCGGCGCCGGTTGCTCGGAACGAAATGGTGGTACAGCTGCCTCGATGGAAGATGGTGGAATTTTTGGTCTCCAGACCATTTCGGTCTTCGTCTTCTTATTCTTTCCTCGAGGTCTGCTTGGTGGTTTAGAAGAGGCTTGTAGTTCCTTCTTCTTCTTCTTAAGCGGCTTCTGAACTGAAATTTCTGGCTTCTTCTTAATAACCTGGTCAATGCCTGCAGCAACAACTGATCTAGAGACACTAGAAGAAGCATTAGTAACGGATTTGACCGGAGTCAACTCCACAGTTGCAACAGCTAGGCAGTGAGATTCTTCATTCCTAGAGTCACATTTCATGCCATCTTTAAGACAGAACATTTTTGTTTCTTTACCGACTCTTAGAGTTAAAGAACCATTTGGAACATTAATATTCATTCTAGTAGTAGCCATGAAAGGTCGACCTATAAGAATAGTAGCATCATCTGTACTAGTATCCATAATCACATAGTCAGCTAAGAACGTGAACGGACCACATTTAGTGACAACGTCTTTAATCTCTCCCTTAGGGGTTTTAAGTGATCTATCAGCAAAGACGAGTTGCATACTAGGCAGTTCAAGTTCTCCTAGGTTTAATTTTTCAAACAGGCTCATAGGCATGACATTAACAGATGCTCCTAGATCAACTAAGCAACGTTCAATCTCAACATCATTAATGACCAACGGCAAAGTAAAAGAACCAGGATCAGATAACTTAGCTGGATATGGAGAAACAGGTTTCTTAATACGAATGTCAGGATATCCTTCCTTGTTCCCCTTCATGCCAGTCTCGATCCTTGCATTTGGCAGCAATGCTCTAGGAAAAGGAGGCTTCACGACGTACGGTGCAAGAGGAGGATCCTCCTTAGGTGCCGGTTCCTGTTCTTCTTCTTCCTCTTCTTCCGGAGTTTCAGCGATCCTGTGTAAGACAGAACAAGCATCGGCAATTAGGTTTGGAAGTTTTCGAGCAGTTACCATTTTAGCTTGCTCCTTCCTCGGATTTGGCTCTGTCTGGCTTAGAAGCTGGCCAAATGGTCGACCAGATGCTAGCATGCTCGAGATGTTGTTCCCCGGCTTGCTCAATTCTTTGCCCAGATGCTATCTGTTCTTGATTGAGAAGAGTTTGAGCCTTGAACTGACTGTCATGATCATCGAGCCTAGTGCTGATCTGGCTGAGCTTCTTATCCAGGTCACTGACATTGTTCTCTCTTTGATGCTGTCCTGGATAGGTATTATTAAGATATTGATTCCTGCGATTGCCAGGAGCAGTTCCATAATTACCCAGATTGCGATGCGGCGGCTGGTAGACACCTGCCGGCGGATGGTTAGGCTTTTGATCCTGAGCTGGACTAGCCGGGCGGTTATTCTGGTTTTGGTTAGCGCCAGCATTGTAGGGAGGTCTGTCTTGATAGTTCCCTTGCTGTCTGAAGTTACGGTAGCCAGCATAACCATTCTGATTATTGACGAAGCCTTGTTGGATGAAACTTACCTCTTCGGCAGACCAGACTTCTGCCTTACCAAAATTCTGACAACAGCCTCCATTATGTGAGCAAGCTCCACACCACTCGCAATCAGCAACATAGACAGAAGCTGCTGGCGGCTTGATCGGTGTGGTAGACTTCTTCAGATGCTTCTCTACCTCTGCCTTGATTGTAGCTTCAAGATCTAGCTTGCTCCTTGATCCTTCAGATTGTCGCTCCCAGTTCCTTGACTTGAAAGCACAGTTTGTGAAGTGAAGAAGAGCAGCTTCAGGAGTGAGTGTAGTGCAATCCCCTTCAGCTAGAGAATTGACCCACTTGGCGGATTCTTCTCGAAGTCCACGAGAAAAGATTTAAGCTAACTGCCTCTGCTTGAATCCATGATGAGGGCAGGTGTAGAGAAGTTCTTGGAATCGATTCCAAGTATCATATAAGATTTCTCCTTCTTTCTGGGAGAATCTGGCGATGCTGTCCTTGATGGCAGTTGTTCTGGCTGGAGGGAAGTATTCTTCAATGAAGTCATGAGCCAGAGTATCCCAGTTAGTGTAGTAGCCAGGTGGTTTACCAGTAAGCCACCTCTTAGCAGTGCCTTTTAGAGAGAACGGAAAGGCTCTCAGACAAAGAGTGTTTTTGTCGAGGTTTCCGCTCTTGAAAGTACTGCAGAGATCAAGGAAGTCTGCAAAGTGAGTGCACGGATTGTCTAGGGGCCTGCCTTCAAACTGTAAATCCCTAGAGATCATAGTCAAGAATGGAATCTTGATCTCATAGTCAGGATCTCCTTCAATGCGCGGAACGGCAATGGCAGATCGAACGCTAGTCGCACTCGGCTTGTTATAGTCTGCTAGACTCTTCTGTGTAGGTGGTGGCGGTGGTGGTAATCTATCGTCCATGGCGGGAGATGGAGGAGGTGAAAGTGACTCTGTGTATGAAGCAGACGAAGATGACGGTACAGGTGAAGATGGAGATGAGGAACTCTCCTTCGGTTCCTCGATCTTGATTGGAGTGATGAATGGATTGGATCTGCCTTTCTTCAGAATCTGTGATCGTAGAGGTGTAGCTGAACTGCCTGGTCTCTCTGTACTCTTGGCCTGTTCGGTTTGAGAGCGAGTCCAAGGACGGTGAGGCATACACCTGTAAACCTACAGATAACAAAGACAAACAAAACCAGTGTAAAATCGAAGTGGGTGGAAAAATGAAAGATGGAAAATAGAAGAATAAATTGTCAGTTCTTCTTTCGAACAATCAAAAGAAGTTCCCCGGCAACGGCGCCAATTTGGTGAAACGCGCAGTAGTCGTTGTTATGCGTTCACACAAATAAAACAACTAATGCTAAGAAAAAGCTATAGCAGATCGTATTCCAAGGGCTTTCTATGATTGGTTACTTCAGAACTAGCAAAATACTCAAATGCAAACACGTTGTGCGTGGTGTGAGTTCCACGACTTCTATCTCTAAGAAATGCAGAGAAATTAAAACAAATTAAACTAAAGCAGATTGGGAATTAGGGTTTGAAAACAAGGATGACAGATGAACTTAGACTTTGAATCCCCCTTCGTTCCCCAGAGCATTGGCAATCAACAGATCAGCGGATTTCGATTCTCATTCAATCAATTACTAAGAGACCACCATAACTCCTTACCCTTAGGTTTAAGACCGGCGAACGTTCGCTCTATCCATTCTAACTACCAAGATTAACTAGCCGCCCGGGTACGGTCGCCTCTCGCAACGACTTAATTAATTGGTGTAATTAGTAATGATTAATGAGTTACTCTTGCAGTGAATTAACCCTAACCGATTCCTACGAAAGGCACGCTCCAATTATAAGGTTAATTGTTCAATTCGATGTTCTAAAGTAAGGCGAGCGTTCGCTTCTATCCTTAGCTTAACAAGAATCTAATCTAGGTGATCAATCCAGACAAGAAACATGAACAATGAAGAATGAATCAAACATGAAAAAGAACTGATTGAATTTCGAATCTAATCACCGCCGATCCGTGACCGCTTTAAAGCCCTGGGTCACTTAGGGTTCATCTAGTCTAAGCTCTAACGAGTTTAGCTACTCATGATTATTACAAAAGAAACAAAGACAAAGGAAGAGTTCATCATTCAGAGGAAAAACAGAAAAGAATCTGAAAAACCTAATTTAGACGACTCTGACAGACTTCGATCTTCGGTAGATAACACTCCTAGCTCCGGTTCTCCGAGATGGAAGGGATGGCGTCATGATCTCTATCCGGCTCTTCGAACTCCAACTCTTCGCTCCAGAACTTGAGAGGATTCTGATTCGAAAAGTTGTGTTTTGCGAATTATGATTGTATATTGTTTGGGCCGCCGGGTTAAGTATTTATACTTAACCCTAATCAGCCGGATTCCTCTTATTATTTTCGCCGAAATTCTTAAGGAATTTTCGGCAAAAATTCCTTTGTGAATGGGAGTGCTTCCTCTGCCTTGTATTTTCGGTCCAAAGAACACAATGTTTTCGCCGAAGTCATTCTTCACTTGGCACCCGTTGATTTGCACTATTGATTTCGCCGAAGATGTAAGCTTATTTTCACCGAAGATGCAAGTGTGAATGGGCAGACTTTTGGTTTGACTTGATCGGCTCCTTGGATCGATTCCGATTTGATTCCTCGAGGTTCCAATGCCTTAGACACATCCATGGCTACTCTATTTGACGGCAAAAACCTGTGCTAACATAAAAACACTAGAAAACCATCAAATAGACCTGAAACGGGCCAAGGTAACACAAATGGCACGAGATAGGGCAATCGATTGAATATTCGTTATTCTACCCTAAAAACCAAGTCTTAAGCAAAGAAATGTCGCTTAAATGAGGCTGATAATCACGTCAAATCGAGTGTCATCAACATGCTAAAGCTAGAAGGAACAAAAAATGAAAGTTCTGAAAGGAATAATCTTTAATCAAGGGAGGTTGTGAAACAATGAGTAGAATGGATCATATATATAAGATTAGGTTTAGCCTATGGATTCTCCATGTTCTTCTATGAAACTACTAGTCATACAATTAAATATTCATAGCAAAATTAAAAAGGAATAAACAAACTAAGAGTTCTAAACTAAAGAGGAATCAAAATTCGTGTAGAAATCTTGTTGTCACTTTAAAACATCATAACTCCCTATTCCGGATGAATCTAGAGGCGAATACGGTACTCTTGGAAAGAAGGTCTCGTTAGCTTTCTAATGGAATTTTCTTTGCACCATTTGTGGCTTCTGTAGCTTTAGTTATGTCCGTTTTAGTAAAACAAAACATATTGACTTTTCCTTCTCAACAAGGAGAGATAGTTTCTTTAGGGCCCAAGTAACTTAAGGAGGCTTAGATCCACCTTCTAATCCAGCACTTGTTGTTTGTTGATGTCGAATCTAGGATCACGTCATTCTGATATGAACCATCAGCAACCATGGGCAGATGACCCTAATACCGTAAGTTGATTGATCATGAACAACGACTCGACCTTAGATCCGGCGGAGAGTACTTGGACCCGCTGGTTGTATATACCCAGGAACCCTAAGTGTCCAGATTTGAATGGTGCCACGAAGACAAGGGTGATGACGTTGAACGATGATAAACCTAGATCTAAGAGCTACGTAACTACATGCTAAAGCTAGAAGGAACAAAAAAAGAAAGTTTTGAATATAATAATCTTTAATCAAGGGAGGTTGTGAAACAATGAGTACAATGGATCATATATATAAGATTAGGTTCATGCTAGGGATTCTCCATGTTCTTCTATGAAACTACTACTCATAAAATGAAAAATTCGTAGCTAAATTAAAAAGGAATAAAAAAACTAAGAGTTCTAAACTAAAGAGGAATCAAAATCCGTGTAGAAATCTTGTTGTCACTTCAAAACATCATAATTCCCTATTCTGGATGAATCTAGAAGCGAATAAGATATTCTTAGAAAGAACGTCTCGTTAGCTTTCTAATGGACTTTTCTTTGCAGCATGTCTGCCTTCTATAGCTTTAGTTATGTCCATTTTCGTAAAATAGGACATATTGACTTTTCCTTCTCAACAAGGAGAGCTAGTTTCTTTGGGGCCCAAGTAACTTAAGGAGACTTAGCTCCACCTTCTAATCCAGCACTTGATGTATGTTGATGTCGCACCTAGGATAACGTCATTCTGATATGAACCGTCAGCAACCATGGGAAAATGACCCTAATATCGTAGGTTGATTGATCAGGAACAACGAGTCGACCTTAGATCTGGCGGAGTAGTTGGACCCGCTGGTTGTATATAACCAGGAACCTTAAGTGTCCAAAGTTGAATGGTGCCACGAAGATGAGGTTGATGACGTTGAACGACGATAAACATAGTCCTAAGATCAAAGCAACTACATGCTAAAGGTAGAAGGAACAAAGAACGAAAGTTCTGAAAATAATAATCTTTAATCAAGGGAGGTTGTGAAACAATGAGTACAATGGATCATATATATAAGATTAGGTTCAGCCTAGAGATTCTCCATGTTCTTCTATGAAACTATTACTCATACAATTAAAAATTCGTAGCTAAATTAAAAAGGAATAAACAAACTAAGAGTTCTAAACTAAAGAGGAATCAAGATCAGTGTAGAAATCTTGATATCACCTCAAAACATCAGAACCGCCTATCCCGAATGAATTTAGAAGCGAATAAGGAATGCCTAGAAAGAACGTCTCGTTAGCTATCTAATGGAATTTTCTTTGCACCGTTTGTGGCTTCTGTAGCTTTAGTTATGTCCGTTTTAGTAAAACAAAACATATTGACTTTTCCTTCTCAACAAGGAGAGCTAGTTTCTTTGGGGCCCAAGTAACTTAAGGAGGCTTAGATCCACCTTCTAATCAAGCACTTGTTGTCTGTTGATGTCGCACCTAGGATCACGTCATTCTGATATGAACCATCAGCAACCATGGGCAGATGACCCTAATACCGTAAGTTGATTGATCATGAACAACGACTCGACCTTAGATCCGGCGGAGAGTACTTGGACCCGCATGTTGTATATACCCAGGAACCCTAAGTGTCCAGATTTGAATGGTGCCACGAAGACAAGGGTGATGACGTTGAACGACGATAAACCTAGGTCTAAGAGCTACGTAACTACATGCTAAAGCTAGAAGGAACAAAAAAAGAAAGTTCTGAAAATAATAATCTTTAATCAAGGGAGGTTGTGAAACAATGAGTACAATGGATCATATATATAAGATTAGGTTCATCCTAGGGATTCTCCATGTTCTTCTATGAAACTACTACTCATAAAATGAAAAATTCGTAGCTAAATTAAAAAGGAATAAAAAAACTAAGAGTTCTAAACTAAAGAGGAATCAAAATCCATGTAGAAATCTTGTTGTCACTTCAAAACATCATAACTCCCTATTCTGGATGAATCTAGAAGCGAATAAGATATTCTTGGAAAGAACGTCTCGTTAGCTTTCTAATGGACTTTTCTTTGCAGCATGTGTGCCTTCTATAGCTTTAGTTATGTCCATTTTCGTAAAATAGGACATATTGACTTTTCCTTCTCAACAAGGAGAGCTAGTTTCTTTGGGGCCCAAGTAACTTAAGGAGACTTAGATCCACCTTCTAATCCAGCACTTGATGTATGTTGATGTCGCACCTAAGATAACGTCATTCTGATATGAACCGTCAGCAACCATGGGAAAATGACCCCAATATCTAGGTTGATTGATCATGAACAACGAGTCGACCTTAGATCTGGAGGAGTAGTTGGACCCGCTGGTTGTATATAACCAGGAACCTTAAGTGTCCAAAGTTGAATGGTGCCACGAAGATGAG
Source organism: Linum lewisii (assembly GCA_034768395.1). Lineage (NCBI taxonomy): Eukaryota > Viridiplantae > Streptophyta > Magnoliopsida > Malpighiales > Linaceae > Linum > Linum lewisii. The sequence goes on from CM068297.1 coordinate 43,347,475, forward strand.
GTTGATGACGTTGAACGACGATAAACATAGGCCTAAGATCAAAGCAACTACATGCTAAAGGTAGAAGGAACAAAGAACGAAAGTTCTGAAAATAATAATCTTTAATCAAGGGAGGTTGTGAAACAATGAGTACAATGGATCATATATATAAGATTAGGTTCAGCCTAGAGATTCTCCATGTTCTTCTATGAAACTATTACTCATACAATTAAAAATTCGTAGCTAAATTAAAAAGGAATAAACAAACTAAGAGTTCTAAACTAAAGAGGAATCAAGATCCGTGTAGAAATCTTGATATCACCTCAAAACATCAGAACCGCCTATCCCGAATGAATTTAGAAGCGAATAAGGAATGCCTAGAAAGAACGTCTCGTTAGCTATCTAATGGAATTTTCTTTGCACCGTTTGTGGCTTCTGTAGCTTTAGTTATGTCCGTTTTAGTAAAACAAAACATATTGACTTTTCCTTCTCAACAAGGAGAGCTAGTTTCTTTGGGGCCCAAGTAACTTAAGGAGGCTTAGATCCACCTTCTAATCAAGCACTTGTTGTCTGTTGATGTCGCACCTAGGATCACGTCATTCTGATATGAACCATCAGCAACCATGGGCAGATGACCCTAATATCGTAAGTTGATTGATCATGAACAACGACTCGACCTTAGATCCGGTGGAGAGTACTTGGACCCGCAGGTTGTATATACCCAGGAACCCTAAGTGTCCAGATTTGAATGGTGCCATGAAGACAAGGGTGATGACGTTGAACGACGATAAACCTAGGTCTAAGAGCTACGTAACTACATGCAAAAGCTAGAAGGAACAAAAAAAGAAAGTTCTGAAAATAATAATCTTTAATCAAGGGAGGTTGTGAAACAATGAGTACAATGGATCATATATATAAGATTAGGTTCATCCTAGGGATTCTCCATGTTCTTCTATGAAACTACTACTCATAAAATTAAAAATTCGTAGCTAAATTAAAAAGGAATAAAAAAACTAAGAGTTCTAAACTAAAGAGGAATCAAAATCCGTGTAGAAATCTTGTTGTCACTTCAAAACATCATAACTCCCTATTCCGGATGAATCTAGAAGCGAATAAGATATTCTTGGAAAGAACGTCTCGTTAGCTTTCTAATGGACTTTTCTTTGCACCATGTGTGGCTTCTTGATGACACTCGATTTGACGTGATTATCAGCCTCATTTAAGCTACATTTCTTTGCTTAAGACATGGTTTTAAGGGTAGAATAACGAATATTCAATCGATTGCCCTATCTCGTGCCATTTGTGTTACCTTGGCCCATTTCGGGTCTATTTGATGGTTTTCTAGTGTTTTCATGTTAGCACAGGTTTTTGCCGTCAAATAAAGTAGCCATGGACGTGTCTAAAGCATTGGAACATCGAGGAACTGAACCGGAATCGATCAAAGGAGCCAATTAAGTTCAAACAATCTCCTGCCCGTTTGCAAAGAAGATTTCGCCGAAAATACATTATTATTTTCGGTGAAAATATTAGTGCAAATCGACTGATGCCACTTGAAGGATGGTTTCGGCGAAAACAATATGTTTTCGGACCGAAACCTATACGGCGAAAAGGACAGAAGAAATAGCTGAATGACTGGCCATTTACACAAGGATTTTCGCCGAAAATATCCCTATTTATTCGGCGAAAATATCAGGCCAATCCGGATCAGTTAGGGTTAAGTATAAGTATTTAAACCGGTGGCCCAAAGGAAAAATAATTAATCACAGTACAACTTTTCGAGATCAGAATTCAGAGAATCCTCTCAAGTTCTGGAGCGAAGAGTTGGGGTTCGAAGAGCCGGATAGAGATCGTGACGCCATCCCTTCCATCTCGGAGAACCGGAGCTAGGAGTGTAACCTACCAAAGATCGAAGTCTGTCAGAGTCGTCTAAATTAGGTTTTTCAGATTCTTTTCTGTTCTTCCTTTGAATGATGAACTCTGTCTTTGTCTTTGTTTCTTTTGTAATAATCATGAGTAGCTAAACTCGTTAGAGCTTAGACTAGATGAACCCTAAGTGACCCAGGGCTTTAAAGCGGTCACGGATCGGCGGTGATTAGATTCGAAGTTCAATCAGTTTCTCATTCATGTTTGATTTGTTCTTCATTGTTCATGTTTCTTTTCTGGATTGATCACCTAGATTAGATTCTTGTTAAGCTAAGGATAGAAGCGAACGCTCGCCTTACTTTAGATCATCAAATTGAACAATTAACCTTATAATTGGAGTGTGCCTTTCGTAGGAACCGGTTAGGGTTAATTCACTGCAAGAGTAACTCATTAATCATTAGTAATTACACCAATTAATTAAGTCATTGCGAGAGGCGACCGTACCCGGGCGGCTAGTTAATCTTGGTAGTTAGAACGGATAGAGCGAACGTTCGCCGGTCTTAAACCTAAGGGTAAGGAGTTATGGTGGTGTCTTAGTAATTGATTGAATGAGAATCGAAATCCGCTGATCTGTTGATTGCCAATGCTCTGGGGAACGAAGGGGGATTCAAAGTCTAAGTTCGTCTGTCATCCTTGTTTTCAAACCCTAATTCTCGATCTGCTTTAGTTTAATTTGTTTTAATTTCTCTGCATTTCTTAGAGGTAGAAGTCGTGGAACTCACACCACGCACAACGTGTTTGCATTCGAGTACTTTGTCAGTTTTGAAGTAGTCAGTCATAGGAGACCCTCGGAATACAATCTGCTATAGCTTTTTCTTAGCATTAGTAGTTTATTTGGTTGAACCCTCAACGACAGGTTCACCAAATTGGCGCCGTTGCCTGGGATTCTCTTTTGATTGTTCGAAAGAAGAACTGGCAATTTATTCTTCTACTTTCCATCTTTCATTTTCCCACCCACTTCGATTTTACGCCGGTATGTTTGCTTTTGTTGCTTGTAGGTTGTTCTACAGGTTTATGAACCGCTCGATCTCTCATTCTTAGTTTAAGCCGGGTAATTCTACTCCGCCGAAGAAACCGCGAGCTCAGAAGCAAGTCATAGTCATTCCACCTACACCACCTATCCCTAAGGAGATCGAGGAGTTGAAGGAGAACTCCTCATCTTCGTTCGTTTCATCCGCTACTTCAGATTCACCACCACCTTCTCCTCCCGTACTAGCAGCTCAGCGCACCATTGCAGATTACTGTAGACCAAGTGCAGCTAACCTCCGAGCTAGCGTCGCCGTGTCAGACAACGATGACGACCCTGATTATAATATCACAACCTTCGTCCTGAACATGGTCACTAAGAATCTTCGATTCAAAGGAAAGCCGCAAGAAAACCCCCGCACACATTTGGCTAACTTCCTGGACATGTGCGAGACGTTTAAGAGCGGGAATCTGAGTAAGAACAATCTTTGCTTGCGAGCATTCCCATTCTCTCTTAAAGGCAACGCCAAGGTATGGCTCGGCTCGAAACCACCTGGCTACTACACTAACTGGGATAATCTAGCTCAGGACTTCATAGAAGAATACTATCCCCCTTCAATAACGACATTCTACAAGGATAACATCGCTAGTTTCTCTCAGAAGGAAGGAGTAAGCTTATACAATGCTTGGAACGAATTCCAAGAGCTTCTATCTGAATGCCCTCATCATGGATTCAACCAGAGTCAGCTAGCTGAAATCTTTGCCCAAGGTATGAATGAAGAAACAGCTGAATGGGTCAACACCTTAGCTGATGGCGACTGCACAGCACTTGAACCAGAAGCTGCTCTACTTCACTTTGCTGATTGCGCATCTAAGTCCAAGAGTCTGGAAAGACAGTTTGGAGCGGCCATGAGTCAACCAAGCTGTGAACATCAGATCAAGATCGAAGTACAGAAACAAATGAAAGAGATCCTCGGTACAACTAATAACTGGCCTAAAAAGGAAGTCAACTTCATTGATCACAGCTTCACCAGGGATCAAAGGGGCTACTCCGACTACCGTCAGTTCAGAACACCTCCTCAACAACGGGAAGGCTTCTATGAGCGTCCTCCCTACAACTTCCAACTCGACCAGAGCCGGAATCAATACATGGACAATGGTTATCAAGATCCTTCCAGATTCACCAGAGTACAGCAGCCTCCGAATCTTATATCTGAGGACAATTGGGAGAGGAGAATAGCTAGGAAGTTTGATCTAATTACAGCAAGACTTGATGATCACGAGGAAAGGTTCAAAGCGCAAGACGCTTTTAACAAAGGGCAGATTGCACAAGGACAGAGAATAGAGGATATGATAAATAAAATTGCTAGTGCGATGGCTCGTATTCCCATATTCAATCAGGATCCGTCTCAAAGCAGCTCCACCGTGAAGAACGAGCACGCTAAGGCCGTAACAACCAGGAGCAGTGAGCAGACCAGCCCGTCTGAGAAGGAAGAAATTCCCGTTTCCAATGAGGGAAAGTGCTCGGCTATCATCCCTCGACCACCACCCATACCTATTCCAGCTAAGTGCCCCGACCCTGCTCCTTTTACTTTGCCTTTGAGCATTAATGGCATTGAAGTCGAGCGTAGTATAATTGACCTAGGTGCTTCTATAAATGTCATGCCTATATGTTTATATAAGAAACTGAACCTAGGGGAACTACAACCTGCCAACATGAATTTAATGTTCGCTAACAAAACTCTAAGAGAACCTAGAGGAATCATCCAGGATATAATCACTTGTTGTGGCCCGTTCCGGTTTTTCGTTGATTATATAGTTATGGATACTCAAGAGACATATTCACCCTTCTCTTAGGCCGGCCATTCATGGCGACTGCCGGAATTAATGTCAATGTTCTTAATGGCTCTCTAACTGTAAGGGTTGGGAAGGATACTGCAACATTCCGTCTCAAGGACGGGATGAAATACATTCCTAAGGAGGAATTAAATTGTTTATCTGTAGAGATTGTGGAGTTAGCCTCGGTCAACTTCATCTCTAATGTCTCTTCCAGTGTCTCTAGATCAGTTGTCACTGCATGTGCTGAACAGATTACCGAGTAGAAGTCAGAAACTTCAGTTCAGAAGCCGCCTAAGAAGAAGAAGGAACTGCAAGCCTCTTCTAAACCACCGAGCAGACCTCAAGGAAAGAACAAGAAGACGAAGACCTGGTCTGGAGACCAAAAATTCCACCGTCTTCCACCGAGCCAGCTGCACCACCTATTAGTTCCGAGAAACCGGCGCCGAAACAAGTATGGAAGGAGAAGCCGAAAGCAACTCCTAAGGAAGTACTGATGATCACCGATCCTGGTGATAACAAGCCGAAGATTAAAGAAAAGGAGAAGCCGACAGTCCTCATTCCTTCCATCGTAACAATCAAGAAGGATGATCTCTCCAGAGAACTGTTCGGACCGTTCAAGTTCGTCGATCATCTTCCCGATGGACGTACCAAGCTCTTACATGCAAACGGGAAGAGATTCACGCTTACCGGAGAAGTCCCGAAGCTGTACTTCATGAACTCCGACGCGAGCGTTAAGGAGAATCTAAGTTGGGATGTCTCCTAATACCATCCAGGTATCGTCCAGCTCAAGGACGTTAATAAAAGAGCGCTTCGTGGGAGGCAACCCACGGCTGGAGTCTGTTTTTAATTTTTGACAACTTGGTATTTTAGAGTCGGTTCGGGGGAGCCAAAAGTGTCAGTTTGTTTGATTTACTAATTTTCGTGTAGAGTCTGTGTGTCATAGAGTCAGTTGAAGGTTGATTGAGGTCGTTCCGATTTTTGTGGATTTAACTGTGATTTTCTGAAGTTGGCTGGATTTGCAAAAATATTTTCAACCCGAACAGTTCAAAATTTTCGGCGAAACTAAAACCCCATTTTCGGCGAAATTGATTTTTGGTTTTCACTAATTCTCTCTGTTTCTTATTTTCGGTCCGAAATTAATTATGTTTTCGGCGAAATCGATTTTGAAAACCAAGCAGTGTATTTGAACTGAAATTTTCGGCGAAACCGTGTTCTTGTTTTCGGCGAAATCACCTTTGAAAATCTGGCAGTGCATTTGAACAGAAATTTTCGGCGAAACCATCCTCTTATTTTCGCCGAAAATAGTTTTGAAAATCACCCCACTATTCCTTTAAAACCCGGAACCACTCCCTCTCTCTCCTTCTTTCATTTTCGTTCAAACAACCCGAAAACCTCCCCCCTTATCTTTTTAAAACCGTCGCCGCCGTTTCCTGCCGCCGTCGACCACCGCCGCTCCCTTCCCCTCCCAATTCCGAATCCATCAAGCCCTAGAACAGCCAAATCGGAGCCTTGCAGCTCCAGTTCACCGAAACCCACATTTTCAACGTTTTTTCACTGATTCCTCTCAACCCGTTTATTTTTAGCAGTCATGACTTCAAGGTAAGTTGTAGAACTTTTCAATACGAATCTTTTGACATATAGATTGCTGAATTTCGTCGGGGCTGACTTTTGGTTGACTTTTCGGTTTGCCTCATTTTGCGTGCCGACTATTTTCGTGTGAACTAGGTTAGCTGAACTTGTAGAACTGTTCTAGCATGCTTAGGGAGTTCCGTGCTTAATTTCCTTATCATTTGATCATATGTTGCTATGCATAAGATTGATTCCTTGTTATGTTGACTTGTGAGAAATGTCGATTTGACCATGAACTGTATTTGATCGTTTGGCTGTCATAAGTGTTCATTCTCGTTCAGATTATCGTGCTTGCCATTTGAGATCATATTTGACCGTCATTCTCCAAGTTATGATAGTCTTGCCATGATTAGGGTTTGATATGGTTAAATGTTGACTTTCTAAATGTTGGTTTGACTTTTTCGACTCTGATTGTGCTTATCCGATTTGGCTGTTCCTAAGTTTGTATTTTACTGTCTATAATTACCTGTTACTCCCGCTTTTCTTACCCCACTTAGTTTCCCTGATTTCTTTGTGAAATTGAGTTTTTCTACTAAGTGTAGGGTAAGGTTTTGGTTCACTAATCTGGTTTCATTATGGTTTTAGGAACACCACTTATGAGCACAGGACTAAGGCGCGACTTGATGGCGCCTCGAGCTCAGGAGCTGCCGCTCCCGTCACACCTGCTGTTCTGGGTCCACCACCTGCACTCCTTCGCCGGGCTGGGTACCATCGCACTATCGCCCGTCTACCTGACTTCTACTTCGAGTGCTTCCAGAAACTTGAGCACGTCCGGGGAGCTGACGTGCGCCCTCTGTCCATGGATTCCCTCTTCGATCATGATGAGGACTACCACCGGAACGTGCATGACGCCTTAGCACCGGCTGGTCTCCTCGAGCTGACCACCATCGCCGCCGAGTTCCCAGACATTGCCCTCCAGGAGTTCTGGGCAACCTTTGATCTGGATGAGCACAAGAGGAAGCAGCGCCAGAAGGTTGTCACCTTCTATCTTGGTGGGGTATACAGGCAGCTCACCTACGATGAGTTTGCCGCTCATCTCGGCATCCCCCACGAGCACTATCACGATCATCACCTCGGTTGGGGAGAAGATGATGACGAGGAGGAATACCAGGAACCTTAAGTGTCCAAAGTTGAAGGGTGCCACGAAGATGAGGTTGATGACGTTGAACGATGATAAACATAGGCCTAAGAGCAAAGCAACTACATGCTAAAGGTAGGAACAAAGAACGAAAGTTCTGAAAATAATAATCTTTAATCAAGGGAGGTTGTGAAACAATGAGTACAATGGATCATATATATAAGATTAGGTTTAGCCTAGAGATTCTCCATGTTCTTCTATGAAACTATTACTCATACAATTAAAAATTCGTAGCTAAATTAAAAAGGAATAAACAATCTAAGAGTTCTAAACTAAAGAGGAATCAAGATCCGTGTAGAAATCTTGTTATCACCTCAAAACATCAGAACCGCCTATCCCGAATGAATTTAGAAGCGAATAAGGAATGCCTAGAAAGAACATCTTGTTAGCTACCTAATGGAATTTTCTTTGCAGCATTTGTGGCTTCTGTAGCTTTAGTTATGTCCGTTTTAGTAAAACAAAACATATTGACTTTTCCTTCTCAACAAGGAGAGCTAGTTTCTTTGGGGCCCAAGTAACTTAAGGAGGCTTAGATCCACCTTCTAATCCAGCACTTGTTGTCTGTTGATGTCGCACCTAGGATCACGTCATTCTGATATGAACCATCAGCAACCATGGGCAGATGACCCTAATACCGTAAGTTGATTGATCATGAACAACGACTCGACCTTAGATCCGGCGGAGAGTACTTGGACCCACTGGTTGTATATACCCAGGAACCCTAAGTGTCCAGATTTGAATGGTGCCACGAAGACAAGGGTGATGACGTTGAACGACGATAAACCTAGGTCTAAGAACTACGTAACTACATGCTAAAGCTAGGAGGAACAAAAAAAGAAACTTCTGAAAATAATAATCTTTAATCAAGGGAGGTTGTGAAACAATGAGTACAATGGATCATGTTTATGAGATTAGGTTCAGCCTAGGGATTATCCATGTTCTTCATGAAACTACTATTCATACAGTTAATAAATTCGTAGCTAAATTAAAAAGAATAAACAAATTAAGAGTTCTAAACTAAAGAGGAATCAAGATCCGTGTAGAAATCTTGTTATCACTTCAAAACATCATAACTCCTATTCCGAATGAATTTAGAAAGGCAAATTGCCTAGAAAGAACGATTCGTTAGCTTTCTAATGGACTTTTCTTTGCACCGTTTGAGATTTTTTACCTTTAGTTATAAGCGTATAAGTAAAATGAGGCAAAATTGACTTTTCTTCATCAACAAAAGAGCTAGTTTCTTTGGGGCCCAAAAACTTAAGGAGGCTTAGATCCACCTTTAATCTAGCACTTGATGTTGTTGATGTTGCACCTAGGATCACGTCATTCTGATATGAACATCAGCAACCGTGGGCAATGACCCTAATACCGTAAGTTGATTGATCTGAACAACGAGTCGACCTTAGATCTGGCGGAGAGTATTGGACACGCTGGTTGTATTTAACCAGGAACCTAAGTGTCCAGAGTTTAATGGTGCACACGAAGATAGGGTGATGACATTGAATGACGATAAACCTAGGCCTAAGAGCAAGAACTACATACTAAAGCTAGAAAGAACAAAGAACGAAAGTTTGAAAATAATAATCTTTAATCAAGGGAGGTTGCGAAACATGAGTACAATGGATCATATTTATAGATTAGGTTCAGCCTAAAGATTTCCATGTTCTTCTATGAAACTACTATTCATACAATTAAAAATTCGTAGCTAAATTAAAATGAATAAACAAACTAAGAGTTCTAAACTAAAGAGGAATCAAGATCCTTGTAGAAATCTTGTTATCACTTCAAAACATCAAACTCCCTATTCTGAATGAATTTAGAAGCAATAAGAATGCTAGAAAGAACGTTCGTTAGCTTTCTAATGGACTTTTCTTTGCACGTTTGAGTTTTTTTACCTTTAGTTATGTCGTTAAGTAAACAGGGAAAATTGACTTTTTCCTTCATCAACAAGAGAGCTAGTTTCTTTGGGGCCCAAGTAAACTTAAGGAGGCTTAGATCCACTTTTAATCAGCCTTGATGTCTGTTAAATGTTGCACCTAGGTCACGTCATTCTGATATGAAGCATCAGCAACTGTGGGTAATGACCCTAATACCATAAGTTTATTGATCATGAACAACGAGTCGACCTTATATCTGGCGGGAGAGTACTTGGACCGCTGTTTGTATATAACCAGGAACCTAAGTGTCCAAGTTTGAATGGTGCCACAAAGAGATGGGTATTGACTTGAATGACGATAAACTAGGCCTAAGACTAAGCAACTACATGCTAAAGCTAGAAAGAACAAAAACAAAAGTTCTGAAAATAATAATCTTTAATCAAGGGAGGTTGTGAAACAATGAGTACAATGGATCATTATTATAGATTAGGTTCAGCCTAGGATTCTCCATGTTCTTCATGAAACTACTACTCATAAATTAAAAATTCGTAGCTAAATTAAAAAGAATAAACAAACTAAGAGTTCTAAACTAAAGAGGAATCAAGATCCGTGTAGAAATCTTGTTATCACTTCAAAACATCATAACTCCTATTCCGAATGAATTTAGAAGCAGAATAAGAATGCTAGAAAGAACGTCTCGTTAGCTTTCTAATGGACTTTTCTTTGCACCGTTTGAGCTTTTTTACCTTTAGTTATAGTCGTTTTAGTAAAATGAGGAAAATTGACTTTTCCTTCATCAACAAGGAGAGCTAGTTTCTTTGGGGCCCAAGTAACTTAAGGAGGCTTAGATCCACCTTCTAATCCAGCACTTGATGTTGTTGATGTTGCACCTAGGACACGTCATTCTGATATGAACGCATCTACAATGTGGGCAAATGACCCTAATACCGTAAGTTGATTGATCTGAACAACGAGTCGACCTTAGATCTGGCGAGAGTACGTTGGACCCGCTGGTTGTATATAACCAGGAACCTAAGTGTCCAAGTTGAATGGTGCCACAAGAATGGGTATGACGTTGAATGACGATAAACCTAGGCCTAAGAGCAAAGCAACTACATGCTAAAGCTAGAAAGAACAATAAAAAAAGTTTGAAATAATTAATCTTTAATCAAGGGAGGTTGTGAAACAATGAGTACAATGGATCATATATATGAGATTAGGTTCAGCCTAGGATTTCCATGTTCTTCTGATGAAACTACTATTCATAAGTTAATAATTTGTAGCTAAATTAAAAAGAAATAAACAAATAAGAGTTCTAAACTAAAGAGGAATCAAGATCCGTGTAGAAATCTTGTTATCACTTCAAAACATCAAACTCCTATTCGAATGAATTTAGAAGCAATAATATGCCTAGAAAGAACGATTCGTTAGCTTTCTAATGGACTTTTCTTTGCACCGTTTGAGCTTTTTTACCTTTAGTTATAAGCGTTAGTAAAACAGGGCAAATTGACTTTTCCTTCATCAACAAGAGAGCTAGTTTCTTTGGGGCCCAACAAACTTAAGGAGGCTTAGATCCACCTTTAATCTAGCCTTGATGTTTGTAATGTTGCACCTAGGATCACGTCATTCTGATATGAATCGAACTGTGGGTAGATGACCCTAATACCATAAGTTTATTGATCTGGAACAACGAGTCGACCTTAGATCTGGCGGAGAGTACTTGGACCCGCTGTTTGTATATAACCAGGAAGCCTAATTGTCCATAGTTGAATGGTGCCACAAAGAAATGGGTATTGACGTTGAAAGACGATAAACCTAGGCCTAAGAGCTAAGCAACTACATGCTAAAGCTAGAAAGAACAAATAACAAAAGGTTAAATAATAATCTTTAATCAAGGGAGGTTGTGAAACAATGAGTACAATGGATCATGTATATAGATTAGGTATGCCTAGGGATTATCCATGTTCTTCGATGAAACTACTATTCATACAGTTAATAATTTGTAGCTAAATTAAAAAGAAATAAACAAATTAAGAGTTCTAAACTAAAGAGGAATCAAGATTCGTGTAGAAATCTTGTTCATACTTCCAAACATCATAACTCCGTATTCCGATGAATTTAGAAGCAATATATGCCTGAAAGAATGTCCCGTTAGCTTTCTAATGGACTTTTCTTTGCACCGTTTGAGATTTTTACTTTAGTTATAAGCGTATAAGTAAAAGAGGCAATTGACTTTTTCCTTCATCAACAAGAGAGCTAGTTTCTTGGGCCCAACAAACTTAAGGAGGCTTAGATCCACCTTTAATCTAGCACTTGATGTATGTTGATGTCGCACCTAGGATCACGTCATTCTGATATGAACGTCAGCAACCGTGGGCAAATGACCCTAATACCGTAAGTTGATTGATCATGAACAACGAGTCGACCTTAGATCTGGCGAGAGTAGTTGGACCCGCTGGATGTATTTAACCAGGAACCTAAGTGTCCAGAGTTAATGGTGCACGAAGATGAGGGTGATGCATTGAATGACGATAAACCTAGGCCTAAGAGCAAAGCAACTACATACTAAAGCTAGAAAGAACAAAGAACGAAAGTTCTGAAAATAATAATCTTTAATCAAGGGAGGTTGCGAAACAATGAGTACAATGGATCATATATATAAGATTAGGTTCAGCCTAAAGATTCTCCATGTTCTTCTATGAAACTACTACTCATACAATTAAAAATTCGTAGCTAAATTAAAAACGAATAAACAAACTAAGAGTTCTAAACTAAAGAGGAATCAAGATCCTTGTAGAAATCTTGTTATCACTTCAAAACATCAGAACTCCCTATTCCGAATGAATTTAGAAGCGAATAAGGAATGCCTAGAAAGAACGTCTCGTTAGCTTTCTAATGACTTTTCTTTGCACCGTTTGAGCTTTTTTACCTTTAGTTATGTCCGTTTTAGTAAAACAGGGAAAATTGACTTTTCCTTCATCAACAAGGAGAGCTAGTTTCTTTGGGGCCCAAGTAACTTAAGGAGGCTTAGATCCACCTTCTAATCCAGCGCTTGATGTTTGTAAATGTTGCACCTAGGGTCACGTCATTCTGATATGAACCATCTGCAACTGTGGGTAGATGACCCTAATACCATAAGTTTATTGATCTGGAACAACGAGTCGACCTTAATCTGGCGGAGAGTACTTGGACCCGCTGTTTGTATATAACCAGGAAGCCTAATTGTCCATAGTTGAATGGTGCCACAAAGAAATGGGTAATGACGTTGAATGACGATAAACCTAGGCCTAAGAGCTAAGCAACTACATGCTAAAGCTAGAAAGACAAATAACAAAAGGTTTGAAAATAATAATCTTTAATCAAGGGAGGTTGTGAAACAATGAGTACAATGGATCATGTTATAAGATTAGGTTCAGCCTAGGATTATCCATGTTCTTCGATGAAACTACTATTCCATACAAATTAATAATTCGTAGCTAAATTAAAAAGAATAAACAAATTAAGAGTTCTAAACTAAAGAGGAATCAAGATCGTGTAGAAATCTTGTTATCACTCCAAAACATCATAACTCCGTATTCCGAATGAATTTAGAAGCAATAAGTATGCTAGAAAGAATGTTCGTTAGCTTTCTAATGGACTTTTCTTTGCACGTTTGAGTTTTTTACTTTAGTTATAGCGTATAAGTAAAATGAGGCAAATTGACTTTTTCTTCATCAACAACAGAGCTAGTTTCTTTGGGGCCCAAAAACTTAAGGAGGCTTAGATCCACCTTTAATCTAGCACTTGTGTCTGTTGATGTCGCACCTAGGATCACGTCATTCTGATATGAACCGTCAGCAACCATGGGCAAATGACCCTAATACCGTAAGTTGATTGATCATGAACAACGAGTCGACCTTAGATCGGCGGAGAGTACGTTGGACCCGCTGGTTGTATTAACCAGGAACCTAAGTGTCCAGATTTGAATGGTGCCATGAAGACGAGGGTGATGACGTTGAACGACGATAAACCTAGGCCTAAGAGCAAACATACTAATACTTAAAGCTAGAAAGAACAAAGAACGAAAGTTCTGAAAATAATAATCTTTAATCAAGGGAGGTTGCGAAACAATGAGTACAATGGATCATATATATAAGATTAGGTTCAGCCTAAGATTCTCCATGTTCTTCTATGAAACTACTACTCATACAATAAAAATTCGTAGCTAAATTAAAAACGAATAAAAAACTAAGAGTTCTAAACTAAAGAGGAATCAAGATCCGTGTAGAAATCTTGTTATCACTTCAAAACATCAGAACTCCTATTCCGAATGAATTTAGAAGCGAATAAGGAATGCCTAGAAAGAACGTCTCGTTAGCTTTCTAATGGACTTTTCTTTGCATCGTTTGAGCTTTTTTACCTTTAGTTATGTCCGTTTTAGTAAAACAGGAAAATTGACTTTTCCTTCATCAACAAGGAGAGCTAGTTTCTTTGGGGCCCAAGTAACTTAAGGAGGCTTAGATCCACCTTCTAATCCAGCGCTTGATGTTTGTAAATGTTGCACCTAGGGTCACGTCATTCTGATATGAACCATCTGCAACTGTGGGTAGATGACCCTAATACCATAAGTTTATTGATCTGGAACAACGAGTCGACCTTATATCCGGCGGAGAGTACTTGGACCCGCTGTTTGTATATAACCAGGAAGCCTAATTGTCCATAGTTGAATGGTGCCACAAAGAAATGGGTATTGACGTTGAATGACGATAAACCTAGGCCTAAGAGCTAAGCAACTACATGCTAAAGCTAGAAAGAACAAATAACAAAAGGTTTGAAATAATAATCTTTAATCAAGAGTTAAAAATGAGACAATGATCTTTTAGATAGGTTAACAGAGTGTCTGGCCAACTAAGGGCTTAATCCTAATCCTTGATGTTGTATGTCCCTAGTATCATTAGACCTCACTGGGAATGCCCAATCCTAGTATTGACTGAACAACGATCGACTAATCGCAGTAGTGGACCGTAATAACAGAACTAATCAGTTAATGTGCCACAGAGGTATAGTTGAAGAAACGCTAAGCAACAATACTCAAAGTAGAGAACAAAAAAAGTTAATATAATCTAATAAGAGTTGGAACAATATATTAAAAGTAAATGAGCTATTAAAAAAATAAAAAATAGAGTTAAACAAAGGAATCAATCCGGTGAAATCTTGTTACTAAATCAACCTATTCAAATAAGAAAGAACAAAAAGCTTAGCTTCAATGATTTCTTTGCACCTGATTTTACTTATTATCTTTTAAAGAATGACTTCCTCCAACAAGAGAGCTATCTGGCCCAACTAAGAGGCTTAACCACCTTAATCCACCTTATGTGTATGTGCCCAGTACTCTTCATATGACCTCGCAACTGGATACCCATACCTAGTATGACTGAAAACGATCGACTTAACGCGAGTTGACCGCTTTATTAACAGAACTAATGTCCAGTAGTGCCCGAAAGGGAACGTAGAATAACTAGCCTAAACACAACATCTAATAAACAAACAAAGTAAAATAATCTAATCAAGAGTGAAATAACAATGAATTAAAATGGTGCTAGATTTCCATGTTCTCAACTATATCATACATAATACTAAATTAAAAAGATAACATAGTTCATAAAGAGATCATCTTAGAACTTTACACTCAACATCAAACCTATCAATAATTTAAAGATAATGCCTAAAAAGTTTACTCTATGATTTTTTTGCACTTTGGTTTCTTTATCGTTATAAAAAAATGACTTTCTTCACAGGAGCTATTCTTTGGCCCAAAACTTAGGATTAATCCCTTAATCAGCCTTGTTTGTTGCCTAGTCACTCTTCGATTACCTCCAACTGGGATGACCCTAAACCATATGACTAACAACGATCGCCTACGGCAGATATGGCCGCTGTGAACGAACTAATGTCAATATGTGCCAAAAGGTATACTGAAGACATAACTAGTAGACACAACACACTAAATAGAGAACAAAAAATTAATAATAATCTTAATCAAGGTGGAAAAAGATACAATGATCATTAAATATTCACAGTTTCCTGTTCTTCGACTACAAATAATCTAGAAATTAAAGAATAAAAAATAGTCAACAAAGACAATCGTGAAAATTTGTTCTTCAAATCAAACTCATTCCGAGAATTGAAAAGAATCTAAAACTGTTAGCTCAAGACTTTTCTTCGTTGGTTTTTACTAGTTACTTTAATAGAATTGATTCTTCCAACAAGAGATATTCTGGCCAACTAAGAGCTAGATCCCCTTAATCACACTGATGTTATGTGCACCTAGGATCATTCTGATTGACTCCACTGGGATGACCTAATACATATATTGACAACAACTCACCTATGGGAGTATTGACCGTGATACAGACTAATGTCCAAGAATGCACAAAGGGTACTGAAACATAAACAGCCAACAAGCAACTACATCAAAGCTAGAAGACAAAAAAATTAAATATAATCTTATAGGAGTTGGAAACAAATAAATGATCTTATATAAATAGTGCCAGATTCTTTTCTTGAATACTCACAATAAAATGTAGCAAATTAAAAAAAAAAATAAGCAACTAAAGGACAGATCTTAAATCTTTACTAAAACATCACCATCATAATTTGAGCAAAATCCAGAAGAACTTGCTTATGGATTCTTTGCACTTTGGTTTCTAGTTTTCTTTTAGTAAAAAGATGACTTTTCCTCCAACAAAATAGTTCTTGGGCCAAGAACTTAAGAGCTATCCACCTTCTATCCGCCTGTTATGTCCTAGATCACGTCATTCGTATAACTCCACGGGAATACCTAATACAGTATTGTTAACAACAGTCACTATCTGCGGATATTACCTGTTATTACAGGAACTAATGTCCAATTATGGGCCACAGAAGTATGACGTGAGACAAAACAGGCTAACAGACTACATGCTAAGCTAAGACAAAAAAGTTAATAATATCTTTAATCAGGGAGTTGTAACAATGAGTCAATGGATCATTTATATAGGTTACTAGATTCCTTTCTTAGAACATATCAAAAAATGAGCTAAATTAAAAGAATAAAAATAAAGTTCTAAACTAAGAAAATCTGAGAACTTGTCATAACCATAACTCCTATTCCATAATTAAAGCAAATCCTGAAAGAATCTTAGCTTCAAGACTTTTCTTTGACGTGGTTTTATTATTGCTTAGTAAAAATTGTTTCTCTCAAAAGAGACTTTTGGGCCCATAACTAAGAGGCTAATCACTTAATCAGCACTGATGTGTATGTCCTAGATCTCATTCTGATATGAACTCACAATGGCAAATGCCCTAATACTAGTTGATTGACTGACAACATCGACCTTAGATCGGCATATTGGACCCTGGTGTATACAGGAACCTAATGTCCAATTAATGGTGCCAAGAAGGTATCTTGAAACATAAACTAGCTAACAGAACCATCAAAGCAGGAACAAAAACGAAGTTAAAATAAATCTTTAATCAAGAGTGAAACAATGAGTACAAGATATATTAAGATTAGTACCTAGATTTCTGTTCTTTATGAACACTATCACAATTAAAAATTGTAGCTAAAAACGAATAAACAAACTAAGAGTTCTAAACTAAAGAGGAATCAAGATCCGTGTAGAAATCTTGTTATCACTTCAAAACATCATAACTCCCTATTCGAATGAATTTAGAAGCAATAAGGAATGCCTAGAAAGAACGTTCGTTAGCTTTCTAATGGACTTTTCTTTGCACCGTTTGAGTTTTTTACCTTTAGTTATGTCCGTTTTAGTAAAAAGGGAAAATTGACTTTTCCTTCATCAACAAGAGAGAGCTAGTTTCTTTGGGGCCACAGTAACTTAAGGAGGCTTAGATCCACCTTCTAATCAGCGCTTGATGTTTGTGAATGTTGCACCTAGGTCACGTCATTCTGATATGAACCATCTGCAACTGTGGGTAGATGACCCTAATACCATAAGTTTATTGATCTGAACAACGAGTCGACCTTATATCGGCGGAGAGTATTGGACCCGTGTTTGTATATAACTAGGAACCCTAATTGTCCATAGTTGTAATGGTGCCACAAAGAAATGGGTATTGACGTTGAATGACGATAAACCTAGGCCTAAGAGCTAAGCAACTACATGCTAAAGCTAGAAAGAACAAATAACAAAAGTTTGAAATAATAATCTTTAATCAAGGGAGGTTGTGAAACAATGAGTACAATGGATCATGTATATGATTAGGTTCAGCCTAGGGATTATCCATGTTCTTCGATGAAACTACTATTCATACAGTTAAAATTCGTAGCTAAATTAAAAAGAAATAAACAAATTAAGAGTTCTAAACTAAAGAGGAATCAAGATCCGTGTAGAAATCTTGTTATCACTTCAAAACATCATAACTCCCGTATTCCGAATGAATTTGAAGCAATATATGCCTAGAAAGAACGTTCGTTAGCTTTCTAATGGACTTTTCTTTGCACCGTTTGAGATTTTTTACCTTTAGTTATAAGCGTATAAGTAAAATGAGGCAAATTGACTTTTTCTTCATCAACAACAAGAGCTAGTTTCTTTGGGGCCCAACAAACTTAAGGAGGCTTAGATCCACCTTTTAATCTAGCACTTGATGTCTTTAATGTGCACCTAGGATCACGTCATTCTGATATGAAGCGTCCACTGGGTAAATGACCTAATACATAAGTGATTGATCTGAACAACGAGTCGACCTTAGATCTGGCGGAGAGTAGTTGGACACGCTGGTTGTATTAACCAGGAACCTAATGTCCAGAGTTTAATGGTGCCACAAGACGAGGGTATGACATTGAATGACGATAAACCTAGGCTAAGAGCAAAGCAACTACAACTAAAGCTAGAAAGAACAAAGAACGAAAGTTTGAAAATAATAATCTTTAATCAAGGGAGGTTGCGAAACAATGAGTACAATGGATCATATATATAAATTAGGTTCAGCCTAAATATCTCATGTTTTCTATGAAACTATACTCATACAATTAAAATTCGTAGCTAAATTAAAAAGAATAAACAAACTAAGAGTTCTAAACTAAGAGGAATCAAGATCGTGTAGAAATCTTGTTATCACTTCAAAACATCATAACTCCTATTCGAATGAATTTAGAAGAATAAGGAATGCCTAGAAAGACGTTCGTTAGCTTTCTAATGACTTTTCTTGCACCGTTGAGCTTTTTACCTTAGTTATGTCGTTTAGTAAAACAGGGAAATTGACTTTTCCTTCATCAACAAGGAGAGGTAGTTTCTTTGGGGCCCAAGTAACTTAGGAGGCTTAGATCCACTTCTAATCCAGCGCTTGATGTTTGTAAATGTTGCACCTAGGTCACGTCATTCTGATATGAACATCGCAATGTGGGTAGATGACCCTAATACCATAAGTTATTGATCTGGAACAATGAGTCGACCTTTATCGGCGGAGAGTACTTGGACCCTGTTTGTATATAACACTGGAACCCTAAGTTCCATAGTTTAATGAATGGTGGCCACAAAGAAATGGGTATTGACGTTGAATGACGATAAACTAGGCTAAGAGCAAGCAACTACATGCTAAAGCTAGAAAGAACATATAACAAAGGTTTGAAATAATAATCTTTAATCAAGGGAGGTTAGTGAAACATGAGTACAATGGATCATGTTATATGAGATTAGGTTCAGCCTAGGGATTATCCATGGTTCTTCGATGAAACTACTATTCATACATTAATAATTCGTAGCTAAATTAAAAGAAATAAACAAATTAAGAGTTCTAAACTAAAGAGGAATCAAGATCCGTTAGAAATCTGTTATCACTTCAAAACATCATAACTCCGTATTCAATGAATTTTGAAGCAAATAATGCCTAGAAAGAAGGTTCGTTAGCTTTCTAATGGACTTTTCTTTGCACCGTTTGAGATTTTTTACCTTTAGTTATAGCGTTAAGTAAAATGAGGCAAATTGACTTTTTCTTCATCAAAACAAGAGCTAGTTTCTTTGGGGCCCAACAAACTTAAGGAGGCTTAGATCCACCTTTTAATCTAGCACTTGATGTCTTTGATGTGCACCTAGGATCACGTCATTCTGATATGAACGTCAGCAACCTGGGCAAATGACCCTAATACCGTAAGTTGATTGATCATGAACAACGAGTCGACCTTAGATCTGGCGGAGGTAGTTGGACACTGGTTGTATTTAACAGGAACCTAAGTGTCCAGAGTTTAATGGTGCCACGAAGATGAGGGTATGACATTGAATGACGATAAACCTAGGCCTAAGAGCAAAGCAACTACATACTAAAGCTAGAAAGAACAAAGAACGAAAGTTCTGAAAAAATAATCTTAATCAAGGGAGGTTGCGAAACAAGAGTACAATGGATTCATATTATAAGATTAGGTTCAGCCTAAGATTCTCATGTTCTTCTATGAAACTACATACTATACAATTAAAAATTCGTAGCTAAATTAAAAAGAATAAACAAACTAAGAGTTCTAAACTAAAGAGGAATCAAGATCCTTGTAGAAATCTTGTTATCACTTCAAAACATCAGAACTCCCTATTCCGAATGAATTTAGAAGCGAATAAGGAATGCCTAGAAAAAACGTCTCGTTAGCTTTCTAATGGACTTTTCTTTGCACCGTTTGAGCTTTTTGACCTTTAGTTATGTCTGTTTTAGTAAAACAGGGAAAATTGACTTTTCCTTCATCAACAAGGAGAGCTAGTTTCTTTGGGGCCCAAGTAACTTAAGGAGGCTTAGATCCACCTTCTAATCCAGCGCTTGATGTTTGTAAATGTTGCACCTAGGGTCACGTCATTCTGATATGAACCATCTGCAACTGTGGGTAGATGACCCTAATACCATAAGTTTATTGATCTGGAACAACGAGTCGACCTTATATCCGGCGGAGAGTACTTGGACCCGCTGTTTGTATATAACCAGGAAGCCTAATTGTCCATAGTTGAATGGTGCCACAAAGAAATGGGTATTGACGTTGAATGACGATAAACCTAGGCCTAAGAGCTAAGCAACTACATGCTAAAGCTAGAAAGAACAAATATCAAAAGGTTTGAAATAATAATCTTTAATCAAGGGAGGTTGTGAAACAATGAGTACAATGGATCATGTTTATGAGATTAGGTCCAGCCTAGGGATTATCCATGTTCTTCGATGAAACTACTATTCATACAGTTAATAATTCGTAGCTAAATTAAAAAGAAATAAACAAATTAAGAGTTCTAAACTAAAGAGGAATCAAGATCCGTGTAGAAATCTTGTTATCACTTCAAAACATCATAACTCCGTATTTCGAATGAATTTAGAAGCAAATATATGCCTAGAAAGAACGATTCGTTAGCTTTCTAATGGACTTTTCTTTGCAGCGTTTGAGATTTTTTTACCTTTAGTTATAAGCGTATAAGTAAAATGAGGCAAATTGACTTTTTCTTCATCAACAACAAGAGCTAGTTTCTTTGGGGCCCAACAAACTTAAGAATGCTTAGATCCACCTTTTAATCTAGCACTTGATGTCTGTTGATGTCACACCTAGGATCACGTCATTCTGATATGAAGCGTCAGCAACCGTGGGCAAATGACCCTAATACCGTAAGTTAATTGATCATGAACAACGAGTCGACTTTAGATCTGACAGAGAGTAGTTGGACACGCTGGTTGTATTTAACCAGGAACCCTAAGTGTCCAGAGTTTAATGGTGCCACGAAGACGAGGGTGATGACATTGAATGATGATAAACCTAGGCCTAAGAGCAAAGCAACTACATGCTAAAGTTAGAAGGAACAAAGAACGAAAGTTTTGAAATTAATAATCTTTAATCAAGGGAGGTTGTGAAACAATGAGTACAATGGATCATACGTATAACATTAGGTTCAGCCTAGAGATTCTCCATGTTCTTCTATGAAACTACTACTCATACAATTAAAAATTCGTAGCTAAATTAAAAAGGAATAAACAAACTAAGAGTTCTAAACTAAAGAGGAATTAAGATCCGTGTAGAAATCTTGTTATCACTTCAAAATATCACAACCCCATATTATGAATGAATTTAGAAGCGAATAAGGAATGCCTAGAAAAAACGTTGATGACACTCGAATTAACGTGATTTTCAGCCTCATTTAGGCGACATTTCATTGCTTGAGACACAGTTTTTTAGGGTAGAATAACGAATATTCAATCAATTGCCTTATCTCATGCCATTTGTGTTACATTGGCCCGTTTCGGGTCTATTTGATGGTTTTCTAGTTTTTTTTATGTTAGCACAGGTTTCTACCATCGAATACGGTAGCCAAGGACGTGTCTTAGACGTTGGAACCCCGAAAAATCACACATAAATCAACCGGAGAAATCACTCAAGTCAAAGAAACTCCTGCTTCATTTTACACATAGATTTTCGGTGAAAATACCTTTGGATTTTCGCCGAAAATACAAGAAGGAAACCACTGTCCCGATCAGGAGGAAGTTTTCGGCGAAAACCTTGTGATATTCTCACCGAAAACCCTAAGCAGAATCAACCAAGAGAAACAGACGGATGAAGCCACATTTGAACAGATATTTTCGCCGAAAATACTCTTGGATTTTCGGCGAAAATCCCAGTGGAAATTTAGAAATCGCTGGTTAGGTATAAATACTGAAACACGCGGATAACTAAGGGGGGTTCACTTACAACAGAACACACACAACTACATGGGACGAAAAATCCCAAGACTAAGAGAGAGAGAGAACGAGTAGATAGAGTTCGAGGAGCCAGGAACGGATCGTGACGCCATCCATCCATCTCATAGAGACAGTGCTAGGAGTTGAAGATCTAGCAGATTGAAGCTGCCAGGAATCATCGAAATTAGGTTTTTACAGTTCTTCTCTGTCTTCCCTACCTGAGATGTATTCTTTGTCTGTCTTCGATTCTTCTGTATTGAATATGAGTAGCTAAACTCTTGTAGCTTAGATTAGATGAATCCTAAGTGACCCAGAGCTTTTAAGCGGTCACGGATCGGCGGTGATTAGATTTGAAATTCATTCAGTTTCATCTTTCATGTTTGATTTGTTCTTTGTTCTCTGCATTTCTTGTCTGGTTTGGCCACCTAGATTAGATTCTTGTTAAGCTAAGGATAGAAGCGAACGCTCGCCTTACTTTAAAACACCAAATCGAACAATTAACATTATAATTGGAGTGTGCCTTTCGTAGGAACCGATTAGGGTTGATCCATTGCAAGAGTAACTCATTAATTATTAGAATTTGCACCAGTTAAGTTAAGTCATTGCTAGAGGTGACCGTACCCGGGCAGCTAATTAATCGTGGTAGGTAGATCGGATAGAGCGAACCTTCGCCAGTCTTAAACCTAAGGGTCAGGAGTTATGGTGGTGTCTGTGAACTGAATGAACTAGAATCGAAAATCGCTGGTCTGTTGGCTGCTTTTGCTTTGGTGATCTAAGGGGGATTCGAAGTCTAAGTTTGTCTGTCATCTTTTTAGTCAATCAATCAATCTTTACTATTTCTTCGCCTGAACTTCATTTCGATTTACCTTTGCATTTTAGTATAGAAGTCGTGGAACTCACACCACGCACAACGTGTTGAACCTTGAATTAAATTACTAACATCTTTGAGTAAGGAAGTACAGGAAACCCCTGGAATATGATCTACCTTAGCTTCACAGCTTGGTAGTTATTTGATTGACCGCTCTGCAACGTTCATCAAATTGGCACCGTTGCCGGGGAGTCTTCTATTTCGTTGAAAGAAGAGTTGGCATTTTTATTCTTCTACTTTTCCATCTTTCATCTTCCATCACACTTCGATTTTACACCGGTTGTGTTTGTTTTTGTCTCTTGCAGATCATAGCAGGTACAGAAGCAGATCACTTCCGTTCCATCTTCCTTTACCACAATGGATACTCTTAAAAGTGTTGCAGACTACAGTAAGCCGCGTGCATCCAACTTCCGACCCCCATCACCATGCTTTCCAATGACAACGATCCTAACTATGAGATTAAGATTCCTCTCCTAGAACTGATCTCTAGGGACGTACAATTTGAAGGAAGACCATATGATAACCCCTGCACTCATATAGATGACTTCCTGGTTGTCTGTGACGCTTTCAAGTCTGGGAACCTCAACAAGAACGCTTTATATCTTCGAGCTTTTCCATTCTCTCTCAGAGGTGCAGCTAAGCAGTGGCTTGGAAGCAAACCGCCAGGTCACTACACTGACTGGGAGACATTAGCTCAAGATTTTGTTGAGGAATACTTTCCTCCCGCAAGGACAACTGCTTATAAAGACCACATCTCCAGGTTCACTCAGAGAGAAGATGCAAGCCTGTATGACACTTGGAATGAATTCCAATCTCTTCTCTTCGACTGTCCTCACCATGGGTATGAACAAAGACAGCTGGCTGAATTCTTTGCTCGTGGTATGCGCGAAGAATCTGCAAATTGGGTCAACTCCCTAGGTGGCAGAGATTGTACCGCCCTTACTCCTCAGGATGCTCTACTACATTTTGCTAGCTGTGCTTCAAAATCTAGAAACTGGGAGAGGCAAAGAGACGGAACCAAGAGTCAGAGTCAGATGAGTGTTGCAGAGCAGATCAAGGCAGAGGTTCAGAAACATCTACAAGCAGCTGGTATCCCTCTCGATCCCCCGTCAGCTACCATCTTTTCGGTTGACTGTGGATGGTGTGGATCCTGTGCTCATAACGGTGGAAGCCACCTCAACTTCGGTACAACAGAAGTCTGGTCTACAGAAGAAATAAACTTCGTTGATCAAGGCTTCGCCAACAATCAGAAAGGCTATGCCGGTTACAGAAATTACGTACCACGGAACCAGAGCAACCGGTTAGTAGATCCTTATCAGAGACTTCCAAGATTCATTGGAGGACAACACCAGTTTCAAGCAAAGCCATACTACAATAGAGGAAGTTTGATCAGATCATGAGCCGACTTGATGACCATGACATTCAATTAAAAGCACAAGCTGCACTCAATCAAGGACAGAGAGCTCAAAGCCAGAGGATAGAGGATGCTATAAGCAATATGACTAAACTATTTACTAGCAACCCTCTCCTCAATCCAGCAGCATTTCAAGCAGACTCTGGTACAAAGAGCGAACACGCTCAAGCTATTACCACCAGGAGCGGCAAGCAAACAACTGATCCTAAGGCTCCGGAACCTGACGTGATACCAGATACCAGTGCTGCCATGGGGTTGCCAGAAATTGAAGATATCACGGAAGAGGAAGAAAAAGCATCTGCTCTCCTCCTCCTCCTCCCAGGACAGCTCCTGAGCCTGTCTTGGCGCCATATGTACCTCGGATTCCCTTTCCAAAAGCTGCAATGAGCAAAGCCAAGGATCATGACACTCAATATCATAAGTGGTACAATGTT
Organism: Linum lewisii; assembly: GCA_034768395.1. Classification (NCBI taxonomy): domain Eukaryota; kingdom Viridiplantae; phylum Streptophyta; class Magnoliopsida; order Malpighiales; family Linaceae; genus Linum; species Linum lewisii. The sequence continues at coordinate 43,372,214 of CM068297.1, forward strand.
CTTAAGACTGCAGAGATCAAGATACCAGTGACAAAAGCTGTAGAGATTATACCACCACTTGGGAAGTTCTTTAAAGACCTAGTGAAGAAAGTGAAGAACGGAGAGGCGTACTCTCTCACGCTTACTAATGAATGCGCTTCTATTCTCGGTGTGCCATCTCCCATACGACAGCGCCACCACCCCCATCTAAGTGTTCTGATCCCGGTTCTTTTAAATTACCGTGCATTATTAATGGCATTAAAATTGATCGCAGTCTGGTTGATTCTGGTGCTTCTATTAATGTTATGCCTGTTTATCTATATGAAAAGCTGAATCTAGGGAAATTAAAACTGATCACTCTGCATCTCGTGTTAGCCGATAGGTCTGTCAAACTACCTAGAGGTATAATAGAAGATGTAGCTGTTTGCTGTGGTCCGTTTACTATAATTGTAGATTTTGTTGTTTTAGATACTCGTGAATTAGACGGCACACTTATCCTAGGTCGACCTTTCTTAGCAACTGCTGGTGTAAATATTAACTGCAAACAAGGCCTGTTAACTTTAAGTGTAGGACAAGAGAGTGTTGCATTCCGCATTAAAGATAGCATGAGATATTCTGTTGCTCAAGATGATAAATGTTATACTGTTGATCCCCTAGAGTTGGCCTCGGCCAACTTCTTTACTAATGCTTTATCTAGTGATCCGCTAGAGTTGTGTTTGATTTCATGGATTGATAATGCATTAGAAGATCCAGAGCAGCGCCTATGGCAAGATGAGTTAGACGAGCAGAAGGCGACATTCACACCCATCACTACGCCTACACATATTGAGCCAGCATCGAGTCGGATCACTACTTCATATGAGAATCCGCCAGAACTTACTTTCAAGGAGCTGCCTGACCACCTAGAATACGCATTTCTGGGGAAGGACTGCCAGTTACCAGTTATCATCAATTCGAATCTATCTCCCGAGCAGAAAGAGCAACTGATTAGGTTACTCAAGAAGCATGTCCGAGCTATTGCCTGGCAGTTAGCAGACATCAGAGGCATCTCTGAAACCTTCTGCAAACATCGGATAGTTGTTGATGAAGAATTCAAACCGGTCAGACAACCGCAACGCCGACTTAACCCTCTGATGCAGGAAGTTGTAAAAAAAGAAGTACTCAAGCTTCTAGATGTCGGTATCATCTATCCTATTGCCGACAGTCCTTCGGTCAGTCCAACTCAAGTCGTTCCGAAGAAAGGAGGAATCACAGTCATCCCTAATCCGAAGGGTGAACTCATTCCTACCTGAACAGTTACCGGAAGCAGAGCCTGCATCGATTATCGACGACTCAATGATGCCACAAAGAAAGATCACTTTCCACTGCCGTTCATTGATCAGATGCTTGAACGATTGGCTGGTTATGAATACTACTACTTCTTAGACGAAATGTCCGGTTACTTCCAGATGCCCATCGAGCTTGATGATCAAGAGAAGACGACCTTCACATGCCCGTTTGGTACGTTTGCTTATCGTCGTATTCCTTTTGGTTTATGTAATGCTCCCGCTACCTTTCAGAGATGCTTGCTTGCAATATTTGGAGATCTGGTAGAGAATGTGGTGGAGGTATTCATGGACGACTTCTCCGTCTATGGAGATTCATTTTCCAAGTGTCTGGCTAATCTGGACAAGGTGCTAGCTCGTTGTGAGGAAACCAACCTAGCTCTTAGTTGGGAGAAATGTCACTTCATGGTTACCGAAGTCATTGTTCTGCGCCACAGGATATCTAAGACCGGTATAGAAGTCGATCGTGCCAAGCTTGAGACCATTGCTAGCTTACCACCGCCGACCTCAGTTAAGACAGTTCGAAGTTTTCTCGGTCATGCTGGATTCTACCGGAGATTCATCAGAGATTTTTCCAAGATCACTCTTCCAATGACAAAGCTTCTTGAGAAAGATGTTCCATTCGTTTTTGATAAAGCCTGTCTTGAAGCCTTTGAGACCTTGAAGACTCAACTCACCACCACACCGATTCTTACAGCACCAGATTGGAATCTTCCATTCGAGATTATGTGCGATGCCAGCGACTTCGTCGTTGGCGCAGTTCTTGGTCAGAGAAAGGAGAAGAGATTTCATCTTATCTACTTCGCGAGCAAGACACTCAATGATGCTCAAAGAAACTACACTACTACAGAGAAAGTGCTTCTGGCCATCGTTTTCTCCTTTGATAAATTCAGACAGTACCTGGTTCTTTCACATACCATCGTCTACACAGATCATGCTGCCGTGCGCCATTTATTAGCCAAGCGAGACTCGAAGCCACGTCTCATCCGATGGATCTTTCTCCTCCAAGAGTTCGACATAGAAATTAAAGAAAAGAAAGGAGCAGAGAATTTAGCAGCGGATCATCTTTCCCGACTGGAGGAATCACAAACAGGTAAGTCTACTACACCTATCAATGATTCTTTCCCTAACGAGCTGCTGCGTGTTGAAACGTATGAATAGGTTAACAGCATAGCTATCGAGCCCTGGGCAATCCCTCACGCTCAAGATCAGAGTAATGCAGCCGATTCAGAGGAGCCTTGGTATGCAACTCTGGCTAATTATCTCTCACACGGCATTGTACCTCCTGAACTAGATTTCAATGCACGCAAGAAGCTTTTTAAAGAAGCCAAGTCATACTTCTGGGATGAGCCCTTCTTATACCGCATCAGCATTGACGGAATGATACGGAGATGTGTTTCTTACATCGAAGCAGCTGACATCATGCGTAAATGCCATGAAGGACAGTTCGGAGGACACTTCAGAGGCAATCGCACTGCGAGAAAGGTACTCAAAACCGGTTTTTACTGGCCTTCAATCTTTAGTGATTGTGATGTTTTTGCTCGACGTTGTGATGCGTGCTAGCGATCAGGTAACATCTCTAACCGTAATGAGATGCCCCAAATTGTTTCTTTAACTGTTGAGATTTTTTATGTTTGGGGAATTGATTTTATGGGTCCGTTCACACCCTCCAACGGAAACAAGTACATTCTTGTAGCCGTTGATTATGTTTCTAAGTGGGCAGAAGCTGAAGCTCTACCCACTAATGATTCGAGAGTGGTGGGTCGGTTCCTTACCCATCTTTTCATGTGTTTCGGTTCACCACGCTTTATCATAAGCGATAGGGGTACCCACTTCCATGGACAATTCGACCGGGTGTGCAAACGTTTTGGCGTCACTCTCCGAATGTCCATAGCTTACCATCCTAAAGCGAATGGTCAAGCGGAAGTGACAAACCGTGAGCTCAAGCGGATTCTTGATAGGACAGTTGGCCGGTCCCGCAAGGACTGGTCATCTAAGCTCAATGATGCCTTATGGGCTTATCGAACTGCCTACAAGACTCCCATCGGTACCTCACTGTATCAGCTGGTCTATGGCAAGGCATGTCATTTCCCAGTTGAGCTTAAGCACAAGGCATTCTGGGCTAATAAAGAGTTGAACATGAGCTATGCAGTAGCAGGTAATAACCGCCATGACCAGATCGTGGAGCTTCAGGAGCACCGACTCCACGCATATGAGAGCACGAAGTTATACAAAGAGCGCACGAAGAAAATTCATGACTCTCAATTGAAGATGATCAAGCAGTTCTATCCCGGAGAAGAAGTCCTCTTCCCGGGTAAACTGAAGTCCCGTTGGTCCGGCCCTTATACCGTGGTTAGGCAGACATCCTTAGGCAGTGTCCTCATCAAATTGCATGATCAAGAGCCATTTATGGTCACCGGGCATAGGCTTAAGAAGTATCTACAATGATTAGCTGTCTCTTCCATAGACGTGCACTACTTTGCTTTGGAATCATGACACGAATCCAGGTATCGTCTGGCTTACGGACGTTAAACAAGAGCGCTTCGTGGGAGGCAACCCACGGCTGGAGTCAGTTATTTTCATTTTGAGTCGTTCTGTTTTTAAAACCCCTTTTCTTGTTCTTAAAAAAAAATGATCTGCCGGCCATTTTCAAGAAAAATTTTGGCAAAAATTCACCCATATTTTCGCCGAAAATTCCCCTTTAAAACCAACCTGTTTCTCCTGTTTCAACTTCTCGACCGAAAATTCCCTCATTTTTCACCGAACCAGATTTTGATTATTAAAGAAATTTTCGCCGAAAATCTTGTGTCTTCCGCAGACTATTTATACCGGTCTTCTGATTTTCGCCCCCCCCCATCTGAAAACTTCACTCAAACGAAAACATCAAAAACCCTCTCTCCCATTTTGAACGACGCCGTCACCCGGCCGCTCGTCGCTGCCGTCCAGCCCGTCGCCGCCTCATTAGCCGACCGCCGCCCCCTTCTCCCTTGCCTAACCCTCCGTTCAAACCATAGAATCGAAGCTTTACAGCTCCGGTTCCACCCGATCTAGTTTTCAAGCTTTCTCATCGATTTCGCGGACTTCCAATCATTTTCTCGAGTCATGTCTTCTCGGTTAGTTGTTCAGCCCTTGATTGTGCATCTTTTGGCTTATTGACTTTTGGTTTTCGGCACGATTGACTTTGGTTGACTTTTTGGTTCTTCGTCGATTTGAATGATTGCTTTTCGGTGTCGTTTGGTTAGACTTCGGCAGTCCCGTTTGATCTATTTTGCCTCGTGAATTGTTGTCTTTGCAATCATGCTAATGGATTCTTTCATGTTCTGTGCTTATCAGTCCGAGTTATCTCTCATGCTTGCTTGATTGAATGTCGTGTTCCTATCTACGTGCTGGCCGTGCCTTTGCTGTTGTGTATTGTTCGGTGGTCTCTCGGTTTATTTGTTTACCCCCACTGGTCAACTTAAGTGTGGGGTAAGATTCTTGTCATCTGATTCTGGTCTTTCCTGAGTTGTGGTTTACAGAGCTCCCAAACGTTTTAAGACCACCAGTGCAGATCGGGCACAGCGATCCTCGGCTCGACAGCACCGGACCCCAGCCTCCCGACCACCCGCACCAGCTGCACCAACATCGTCGGCTGTGGCCATCATCTTCGAGGATGCACCGACCCCTGTGACTCCTATCTCCTATGTTCTTGCACCCGCTACTGGGGCCCTACATCCTTTCATCGCTGCACTTGAGCCACACCAGCTAGAGGTCTTTCAGAAGATCAAAGACATTCCTCCGGCTAAAGTGGCAGTTCTTTATCTAGACAGTCTCAAGGCGCACAATCTGGCTTGGCACTCGACCGTCGACACTGCCCTTCATAAAGCCGGTTTACGAGTGCTGACCGCTCATGGCTCCCCCTACCTGCTTGTCGCTCTTTAAGAGTTCTGGAGTTCGTTCCGGCGCCTCACCCCGAAGCCCATACGTGAGCAGAAATTCGTGTCCTTTCGCCTCGCTGGTGTTCTTCATGAGAAGTCCCTTCTTGAGTTCGGCCACCAGCTGGATCCGCACGCCAACCTTAATACGACATCCGCTGGCTTCAAGGACACATAATCCATCACGAGTGCTCCTTACCCAGACGTGTGGAGATGGGCCTCCTGCGAAGATGAGATCTCACCTATCGTCAACCCCACGGTCGGTGACATCTTTCACCCTATTCTTAAATTCTTGCATTATGTTTGGGTGCAATCTCTGTGTTATTGCAGCAAGACGAGTCGTCACCATGTTTCTTTGGAGGAGCTCGTATTATTCCGTGCTGTCGACGAGGATGCCAACCTGCATCCCGGTTGGTGGCTTGCACGATTCTTTCACAAGCGCACTACCACCAAGAAGCTTCCTTCTAAGCTTCCAGGGGGACCTTTCATTTCAATTCTGATCGACAATCTCCAGCTCGGTGACAAATGGGGCCCTGACATTCCTCGCGTCCCAGTGGAGCATTTAGGTGCTGAACTCGCCATAGCACGGGGCATCGACCTTTCTTTGGATTTTGAGAACTGCAAATCGCTCCCTCACCGCGCTCCCCAGACACTTGAACGCCCGCCGTCGCGTGCGCTAATCACCGCCGAGATGAATGAGAGGCTAGCGCGTATTGAGAAGTGGCAGCTAGACTACTCGGCTGGTTCGCTTCAATGGCAGAAGGATCGAGTCGCACATAAGGAGACCCAGAACGAGCGATGGACCGTTCTTCAGCAGTTCATGACCGACCAGGCAGCCGGACATAAAGATAACATTGCATGGCGATAGCAGTTGGAGCAGCGGCTTGGCTTTACATCCCTCACCACCCCGCCTCCACCCCCTCCCGAGGAACAGTGATCAGGTTGTTTCTATCCTTTCCATTTCTTTTCTTTCTTCTTTTTGGACCTCGATCCAATTTTATTCTGTGTGGATCCGGGACACTTGTCCCTGTATCCTTTTGATTTTTTTTGTTGTTTGTGTTTTGTAGGATTTTGAGTAGCTACTATGCTCCGCTCCGACCTCTCCGCGTTCATCCACTACACTGCCCATCACCTTCAAGGTTCTTCGTATCTCTCTACTTTAGTTTGGTCCTGTGAGGACACAGTATAGTCTAAGTGTGGGGTAGGATTTTAGAGAAGGTTGCATGATCTTGATTGCCTATATCTTCGTGTGCCTCGTGATTTCTGCCCAGTCTCTCTAGCAATAGAATGGCTCAGTTTTTTATTTTTGAGGTTAAGTTGTTTTTCAAACCTTCATAATGATGCTTAGACTGCTTAACCTAGAACTTGAGAACCAACGTGTATGCTATGATGCTAAATTGCCTGGTCAGAACAAAATTTTAAAATCACACTTGTAGATTGTAGCCTTGATTGCATGAAAATGACCGAATCCGACTAGCAAACCAAATGTGAACTTTTGATCCATTGCACGTCACTTGCAATTTAAATTCTTTTCGAGTGGTTTTCTGTTTACTGGAAAGAGTTAGAATTTGCATGAGACCTACTCGAGACCACACGATGACACGAGTTCTAGAATGATAGGGGCACCTAGATTCAGCTACTAAGCTAGATAGCCTACCTAACGATAAAATCCAGTAGGTGTAGACCCTTGAGCTTGGCCTGTTCTTTCGGTTTGATAATACATTACAGCCATTTCCCCATTCTTTCATCCCCCGTTGATCCCATGTGGTTGTAGTTCTAGATTGACCTACCGGAAGTCGGTTTGTGGTAACCTGCCTATAGCCATTAAACAGGTGGTCTTAGCTATTATGTCCAGACGTGTAAACTCCTCTAGCAACTGAAAGAAGAATCGGCACAAAAGAAAAAATAGAAAAAGAAGAAAAGAAGCAAGTTTCGAGAAAAGAATGAAGAGAAGAAAAAGAGAAAAGTTTCAAGTTTTTAGTTCAATTAAAACTTTCTTCTCCCTACAAATGGAAGAACGAAGTCGAAAGAAAAGCTGAAAAGAAAAGAAAAGAAAAATTGTGCAAAGAAAAATAATAAAGTGCTAGGTTGCTTGAGGGTATCATAGGACGAGCGTCCATTATTCCACCCGTGTCTGGTTAGATGGTAGAAAGCCATAGATTAGATTCGAGGGAAGTTAGTCTAAAGCTACACCGCACACAAGCCATCATCATACATTCCCATCATCCATCTCATCATGAACCTATGTAGTGTAGAATTCATTTCAGTCCTAGCAGGGAAGTCCTTCTTGACTAGTTACTCGTGTTGTCACAGTGGTGGAGATGTGGTTGAAATGCAAACTTATGACAGAATTCAGAGACAGAGAATGATTGAGAGCAGAAACACGTCCTTAAACACAGAGAGTGAGAGCTTTCCATTGTACTATATATCCTGTGTGAGGAGTCTGATCGGTCAGGTCAAATTCGTGCATAATTGGTTACAATTACTTGTCGTGTGCAGTTTACTAGTGAGACCAGGTAGTTTGGCTAATCTGTATGCATGTTGGGTTTCTTGTTCTAGGATCGAGCTGTCTAATAATTCATTGTGTTTGATTGAGCTCCAATTTGATCGATCTTATCATTTGTGAACATGGGCGTTCCTATTCAGTTTGCTTGAGGACAAGCAAAAGCTTAAGTGTGGGGTATTTTGATGACACTCGAATTAACATGATTATCAGCCTCATTTAGGCGACATTTCATTGCTTGAGACACAGTTTTTTAGGGTAGAATAACGAATATTCAATCAATTGCCCTATCTCATGCCATTTGTGTTACCTTGGCCCGTTTTGGGTTTATTTGATGGTTTTCTAGTTTTTTTATGTTAGCACAAGTTTCTGCCATTGAATACGGTAGCCAAGGACGTGTCTTAGATGTTGGAACCCCGAAGAATCACACATAAATCAACCGGAGAAATCACTCAAGTCAAAGAAACTCCTGCTTCATTTTACACATAGATTTTCGGCAAAAATACCTTTGGATTTTCGCCGAAAATACAAGAAGAAATCCACTGTCCCGATCAGGAGGAAGTTTTCGGCGAAAACCTTGTGATATTCTCGCCGAAAACCCTAAGCAGAATCAACCAGGAGAAACAGACGGATGAAGCCACATTTGAACAGATATTTTCGTCGAAAATACTCTTGGATTTTCGGTGGAAATTCAGAAATCGCCGGTTAGGTATAAATACTGAAACACGCGGATAACTAAGGGGGGTTCACTTACAACAGAACACAACAACTACACGGGATGAAAAATCCCAAGACTGAGAGAGAGAGAACGAGTAGATAGAGTTCGAGGAGCCAGGAATGGATCATGACGCCATCCATCCATCTCAGAGAACCAGTGCTAGGAGTTGAAGATCCAGCAGATTGAAGCTGCCAGGAATAATTGAAATTAGGTTTTACAGTTCTTCTCTGTCTTCCTACCTGAGATGTATTCTTTGTCTATCTTCGATTCTTCTTTATTGAATATGAGTAGCTAAACTCGTGTAGCTTAGATTAGATGAACCCTAAGTGACCTTTGGCTTTTAAGCGGTCACGGATCGGCAGTGATTAGATTCGAAATTCATTCAGTTTCATCTTTCATGTTTGATTTGTTCTTTGTTCTCTGCGTTTCTTGTCTGGTTTGGCCACCTAGATTAGATTCTTGTTAAGCTAAGGATAGAAGCGAATGCTCGCCTTACTTTAAAACACCAAATCGAACAATTAACCTTATAATTGGAGTGTGCCTTTCATAGGAACTGATTAGGGTTGATCCATTGCAAGAGTAACTCATTAATCATTAGAATTTGCACCAGTTAAGTTAAGTCATTGCGAGAGGCGACCGTACCTGGGTGGCTAATTAATCGTGGTAGCTAGATCGGATAGAGCGAACATTCACCAGTCTTAAACCTAAGGGTCAGGAGTTATGGTGGTGTCTATGAACTGAATGAACTAGAATCGAAAATCGCTGGTCTGTTGGCTGCTGTTGCTCTGGTGATCTAAGGGGGATTAGAAGTCTAAGCTTGTCTGTCATCTTTTTAGTCAATCAATCAATCTTTTTTTATTTCTTCGCCTGAACTTCATTTCGATTTACCTTTGCATTTTAGTATAGAAGTCGTGGAACACACACCACGCACAACGTGTTTAACCTTGAATTAAATTGCTAACATCTTTGAGTAAGGAAGTAGAGGAAACCCCTGGAATACGATCTACCTTAGCTTCACAGCTTGGTAGTTATTTGATTGACCGCTCTGCAACGTTCATAAAACGTCTCGTTCGCTTTCTAATGGACTTTTCTTTGCACCGTTTGAGCTTTATTACCTTTAGTTATGTCCGTTTTAGTAAAACAGGGCAAATTGACATTTCCTTCATCAACAAGGAGAGCTAGTTTCTTTGGGGCCCAAGTATCTTAAGGAGGCTTGGATCCACCTTCTAATCCAGCGCTTGATGTTTGTAAATGTCGCACCTAGGATCACGTCATTATGATATGAACCATCTGCAAGTGTGGGTAGATGACCCTAATAACATAATTTGATTGATCTGGAACAACGAGTTGACCTTAGATCTGGCGGAGAGTACTTGGACCCTCTGTTTGTATATAACCAGGAACCCTAATTGTCCATAGTTGAATGGTGCCACAAAGAAATTGGTAATGACGTTGAATGACGATAAACCTAGGCCTAAGAGCTAAGCAACTACATGCTAAAGCTAGAAAGAACAATGAACAAAAGGTCTGAAATAATAATCTTTAATCAAGGGAGGTTGTGAAACAGTGAGTACAATGGATCATATATATAAGATTAGGTTCAGCATAGGGATTCTCCATGTTCTTCGATAAAACTACTATTCATACAATTACAAATTCGTAGCAAAATTAAAAAGGAATAAACAAACATAGAATTCTAAACTAAAGAGGAATCAAAATTCGTTTAGAAATCTTGCTGTCATTTCCAAACATCAGAACTCCGTATTCCGGATTAATCTACAAAGGAATAACGTATGCCTGGAAAGAATGTCCCGTTAGCTTTCTGACGGACTTTCCTTTGCACCGTTTGAGCTTTTGTAGCTTTAGTTATAAGCGTATAAGTAAAATGGGGCAGATTGACTTTTCCTTTATCAACAAGGAGAGCTAATTTCTTTGGGTCCCAACTAACTTAAGGAGGCTTACATCCACCTTCTAATCAAGCACTTGATGTCTGTTGATATCGCACCTAGGATCACGTCATTCTGATATGAACCGTCAGCAACCATGGGAAATGATCCTAATACCGTAAGTTGATTGATCATGAACAATGAGTCGACCTTAGATCTGGCGGAGAGTAGTTGGACCCGCTGGTTGTATTTAATTAGGAACCCTAAGTGATGGGCCCGGCCCGCCAGAGGCCTGAAGGCTCAAGCAGCAGGCCATATACAGCGATCGCCACTGATGAGTTGGGCCTAGGCGACAGCCTGGGCAGATTAGACAAACAAGCCCAAGGAGTAAAAGAAGGCCCTGCACGGCAGCTCTTAGGGTTCCAAGATGAAGTGGACACGTGTCGACATCCTATGGAGGCTACAAATGAGTGGTCAGGATTCAACCTTGGTGACCAAGACAGGGGAACTATAAATACCCCGTACACTCCACAAAACCGGAGGACAACACTTTTACCCAGCGGACAAACGCTCTGCAGTACGTCACTGTCCCTCCTTTCCCATTCCTACCCTATATCAATCGCCTTACCCCCCTTTAGAACTAACTACCCCCCATTGCTACTTACGAGGTACACCTCCTTTTGAAGACCAACATGCTTGGGCTTCCATTATTGGGCCAGGTGACGAGGCTGGAACAATTGGCGCGCCAGATAGGGGAAGATCAGGCGACTTCTTACACAAACTCAAGGCGAATGACTTCATCAGCGGTTCCTGCACTAGCTGGTGAAGGTGGCGAAGGAGGCAATGGGATAACACTCATCAAGCACATCAATCCAGGCTCCCGGGCGAATCCAGACCTCACCAGAAACATGGAGCGCGAATTCGAAGACGACTTCGAGTCCTGCAGTACAATTCCTGCCGGGGATGTGCTGCGAACCACCTTCTCCAGAAAGGAATCGACTCAACACCCAAAACTATATTATCAGCCCCACGAGAACCTAACCTTTGAAACCGCGGAGAACCCTTGAAATCCACTAAGTATTGACTTAGGAACCCCAAGGTATTCGGTTGAGTTGGTGCCACAAACAAAGGATGATAGCCTTTGATGATAAACCAATACCTTAAGCTAAGCAACAACGAGTAAAGACTTGAAGGAAAAAGAACTAAGTTCTGAAATTTTCATTAATCATTCAACGTGTCTTACAATGATGGTCGAGGCCTCTATTTATAGCTCAAGGGTGGTCTAGGCCGGTTCCAACTCTAAAAAGCAAAAACTAAAATAATCCAAAAAAGATAGGCCGAGGAAACTATTAAAATAAACTAAGTTGTCCAAATATGAAACTCCTAAACCGGCAAAAATTCAGCAAAACCCTAATCCGGGCGGATTATGGCAAACCGGCTTTCCTTGTCCGGGTGGGACTAGGAAAAGGCTTCGGGTGCGTCGGTGGGCAATCCGGGCGCGGGCAGGAGTCCTTCCGCGGCTAGGAAAAGGGCTTTGAACGCGCGCGGTGGCATTTCAGTAATTTCTGCAGGCTCCGAGTGACCGGGTGGTCGGGTGGTCGGGTGGCGTCCTTCGGCGCTGATGACCGGCTCGGCATCATTCGCTCCGGATCCGGTGCTAGGGTTTTGGTGATGTCGGGCTGTTCTGGCCTACTGGTTGGTATTTCCTCGGTCAAGCGAGGTTCTCCCCAAGTATTTTGGCCTCCTGAATCTTTTGGCATCATCTTGTCCGCCAAAATGTGAGTGCTGATCAGGGTTGCCCGATGCAGGGGCTGGTTGTCCGCATCCGCCGGGCCCCGGGCAGTGCTGGGTGATCCTTCTGTCTAGGCCATGTATTCTTGAATCCTTCGGTTCTCCGAGCTCCAGAATTGCCTCCAGATGTTCTCTGGAGTGTGCTTGACTAGTGGGCTCCTAGAGGTGAGACTAGGGCTAGGTTGGGGCCCTTCCCGAGTGCTCAGGCTCATGTCCTTGGCCAGTAGCCTGGCCTGGAACATCATTCCATCTCGGAGTACCTTCCTACTTGCTAGTGGAGGCCTTAGCCTGTACTTCATCTCATACCTGGGCTTGAGAGCTTGTAGGTGGCCAGCCCTTAGTTCTATGCGCTTTTTGTATGGCCCTAGGGTTCTGCCTCCTACGGGGGACCCTGGTGGAGTGTAAGTGTACTGGCGTGTACTGGGGCAGCTGGGCCGGGTCATATCATCCCCCTCTTCTTGACTGGGATTTGTCCCCAAATCCATCTCGGAGTCTTTTCTAGAACCCATCACTCTTTTCCAAACTTCAGTAATCTTGTTGGCTACGGTCGGGGAAGACTCAGCATCATCGGTGGTCCTAGGGGTGTCATTCGAGTCGGTGTCGGACCAAGGCTCGGACTCTTCAGTGTCTTCTCCCTCAGTCTCCATTTTTTGCTCTTCTGAAATACCGTTAACAACAATGTTAAGGCTCGGGGAGCTGCTGGGCGAGGGTTCCTCACTCATATCCTCATCCGAGTCAGCATCTGGATCTTCTTCGCTTGGGGCAGCCTTTAAATTCATCGGGAGATGATATCCCAATGAATCTTGGGATGGGTGGCCGTTGGGTTCTTGTCCGTCGGGGTCGCCGGGTGGCCGTCGGGGTCGGTGCTCTGCTTTAGGATGTCGACGAGGTCTTCTTCTGTCTTCAAGCCAAAATTGGCCGAGGGAATGTCCAAAAGGCCTGGGGTAGGCCGATTGACTTCATTCGGCTCGGACAGGATGTCCGGGGCAGACGTGATGCTGGGTCGGGGCAGGGCCGGTGCTGGTTCGGGGCAGGCTTGCTCGGCATCAGCCGGGGTGACCGGGGTGATCACTCGGCTGTTGAAGGCTGAAAATTTTTCCAAGCCTTCTACATTGACTTCTTCTCCGTCATTGGACTCCTCCTCTATTTCTTCAATGATTGACTCCTCTTCATCATCCGTGACAACCTCTCCTTCTCTAAGTACCATGGTTCGGGTGTTAGGGCAGTCCCTTGCCATGTGACCCCTACCTTGACACTTGAAACACACAATGGCACTAGGCCTAGCATTAGTAGTAGGGATTTTTGAGCTAGGATTAGGGGTTACCCGTGATGTCGTCCCTTGATTAGGGTTTGGCCTCGATCTAGAACTCCGGTTAGGGTTTGGCTTCCAAGGGGTGTTCCCTGCACTCCTGATGAGATCCAACAATGCTGCCCTGATGCCAACCGGTACTCCTACACCCCACTAGGGTCACCAGGCAGAGATAAGGCCCTAGGACCTCACACAAGGCATAAAGAGCCTCGGATAGGCCATCTTCAAGCCCTAAAGCCAAGGTACGCTCTGAAATATAAACTAAGCCCATCCCTTGCAGGTAGAAAGGCTCCACGAGATGGAATGTTATTCGAGGCCATGCTGCTGGCTCAGGATCTAAACCCTAGCAAGGAAGAACAACCTCAACCTGCTCCTAGCCTGACCTCCAGGAGCCCTAAAGAAGAAGTAGGCCCTTTGAGTGACCCTTTGGAAGCATTTCTGGAGTATAGGAGGAAGAGAGCCCGAGAATACCTGGCCTGGAGAGGAGAGCTTCCAAGGAATGACCTTGAGCCGAACCATGAGAAGAATTGGAGTCCAAGGCCCCGAGATGTGGCACTTAGACTGACTCAACCCCCGGAGAGCTACACCAGGAGATACTCGGAGGCCTACCTAAAGCTTAAAGAAGAAGGCCCGAGCGGAAAGGAAGAAGGTCCAAGGAGAGAACAGTCCCAAGCCCTAAACCGGCAGTCGGGCCGATCAAATGACTTCTATGGAGCCGATCACGAAGAACATGACTTATGGACAAGGACCTCGCCACTGAAGCAGCTCGGAACACGAAGCCCGCAATCGCCGCCCGAAGCAAGCCCGGCGCCCGGCCGGTCAGGCCCACGACCGCCACCATGGCCCAATTGGCCCGAGCAGCCCAACAGTGGCCGAATTAGGGTTTTTGACCTAATTTAGGTCTTTTATTCTGCTTTAAAGACTACAACTATTATTTTATGTTTATTCCTTTTTAGTAGGATTATTTAGGGGTTTTAGGAGTCTTTTTAGGAGAAGGACTCTTTATTTTATTATTATTTAGGAGTTAGACTTTAGGGAGGAGAGCTTGTTCCCTCCCTATAAATAGAGGCCGCCGGCCTCACTTTGAAGATACAACTTTTATGAAATAAACCCCCTTTGAAAGAACTTTGTTCTGAAACCCTTATTGTATCTGCATGTTGCGATACTGAAGGATCGACTTATCATCAAGAGCATCCATCTCTTGGCGTGGCATCTTCGACTGGACACTTCTGGTTCCCGGTTGTTATATAGCCGACAGGTCAAAGTACTATTCCGCCCCGGTTCCCGAAGGTTTCTACCTCGTTGCACGTTCCAACTTACGGTGGTTAGGGTCGTCTGCCCACGGTTGCAGCGGTTCACATCAACTCCTGTCTCCTCTCACAGGGGCACTGATCGGTAGCGGGGTAGTAGCCCTCCTTCCAAGTCCATTCTTCAATTCCTTCTCAACCCTAATAGCCGTGGTTACCAAGTCATCATAATCAACAGAGTTTAGGATGTTGACTTGATGTAGGATCTCTCTTCGTAGGCCTCCAGTGAATCTTGCTATTTTGGCATCCATATCTTCACTTAGGTCAAGCCTTGCGATCAAGATCTCCATTTCCTTGCTTCAGAAGTTGAAGCTTGCCGTGCAAGTCTCTATTGTAGCTACTCGGAACAAACTTTCTTCTCATCTTTCTCTTAAGACTCCTCCAACTAGGGATGGGGTCCTCTTCTTCTCTTCGGATCTGACTTCTGAGCTGAGCCCACCATAAAGCAGCAAAGTCAGTAAACTCGAGTGTGGCTAGGGTTACCTTCTTTCTCTCGGAATAGTTATGGCACTCAAAGAAATCTTCCATGCTCCTCTCCCAATCAATGTACTCATCAGGGTTTGCTTTGCCAGCAAACTTGGGTATGTTGAGCTTCAGACTGCTCACATCATCATCTATCTCCTGCTCATTCCTCCTTGGCCGTCGGGGGCCATCTCCATTCGAGACTCCAAACTGCTCAGTGAATCGGGTGAAGTTTTGAGCCATGGCAGCCAATTGTGCCTTCATAGCAGCTATCCTCTCATCTGCCATGATTAGTACTAAAACAACGGACCTCACAAAATCACTCTAAAGAACCTCACACACTCTTTTTCTTACCACTCGTGTATGAAAATTTAAAGTCACTCAAATTAGGGTTTTCTTTGACAATTCCAAGACAAAGACAATTCCAATTCAAGTAGTTGCAAGTTTCTTCGAAGCTATGAAGTCTAAGTCTACCAATGACACAAACAAGACTTTATACCTAGGGTTTCGGATTTCTAGGGCCAGAATCTTGATGCTAGGTCGTGGGATGACAAGACAAACAAATTTGGGTGTTCTACTAAGTAAGCTACTAGCTAAACTTATGAAAAAAATCCCCTCTTCTTGAACTTAACCTACTACCTTGATTGTGAACGTGGCCTTGCTTTTTAGCTAGGTCAATTTTTCTGTTTTTCTAGACCTTTGATTTTTCTTTTCTTTTCTTTGATTCTTTTTGTATTTTCTTTTGGACGGCCACAACTTTTTCTCACAACGAAAACTAAAAGAAAGGTAGTAGATTAGAACAAACACAGTGAAGCTATTTTAGGGATTTTTTTCACAGAAATTGAAAGCAACGAACACTTAAAGATATGAATTCAAGCAAAGAACCTGAAAACTGGGATAGATGTGGTCCAAGAGTTGAATCGTGCTCTGATACCAGCTGGTCCGAACCGCCTTCTCCAGGAAGGGATCGACTCAACACCCAAAACTATATTATCAACCCCACGAGAACCTAACCTTTGAAACCGCGGAGAACCCTTGAAATCCACTAAGTATTGACTTAGGAACCCCAAGGTATTCGGTCGAGTTGGTGCCACAAACAAAGGATGATAGCCTTTGATGATAAACCAATACCTTAAGCTAAGCAACAACGAGCAAAGACTTGAAGGAAAAAGAACTAAGTTCTGAAATTTTCATTAATCATTCAACGTGTCTTAC
Organism: Linum lewisii; assembly: GCA_034768395.1. Classification (NCBI taxonomy): domain Eukaryota; kingdom Viridiplantae; phylum Streptophyta; class Magnoliopsida; order Malpighiales; family Linaceae; genus Linum; species Linum lewisii. The sequence goes on from CM068297.1 coordinate 43,388,623, forward strand.
AATGATGGTCGAGGCCTCTATTTATAGCTCAAGGGTGGTCTAGGCCGGTTCCAACTCTAAAAAGGAAAAACTAAAATAATCCTAAAAGATAGGCCGAAGAAACTATTAAAATAAACTAAGTTGTCCGAATATGAAACTCCTAAACCGGCAAAAATTCAGCAAAACCCTAATCCGGGCGGATTAGGGCAAACCGGCTTTCCTTCTCCGGGTGGGACTAGGAAAAGGCTTCGGGTGCGTCGGCGGGCAATCCGGGCGCGGGCAGGAGTCCTTCCGCGGCTAGGAAAAGGGCTTTGAATGCGCGCGGTGGCATTTCCGTAATTTCTGTGGGCTCCGGGTGACCGAGTGGTCGGGTGGCGTCCTTCGGCGCTGATGACCGGCTCGACATCATTCGCTCCGGACCCGGTGCTAGGGTTTTGGTGATGCCGGGTTGTTCTGGCCCTCTGGCTGGTATTTCCTCGGTTAAGCGAGGTTCTCCCCAAGTATTTTGGCCTCCTGAATCTTCTGGCATCATCTTGTCCGCCAAAATGTGAGTGCTGATCAGGGTTGCCCAATGCAGGGGCTGGTTGTCCGCATCCGCCGGGCCCGGGGCAGTGCTGGGTGATCCTTCTGTCTGGGCCATGTATTCTTGAATCCTTCGGTTCTCTGAGCTCCAGAATTGCCTCTAGATGTTCTCTGGAGTGTGCTTGACTAGTGGGCTCCTGGTGGTGAGACTAGGGCTAGGTTGGGGCCCTTCCCGAGTGCTCAGGCTCATGTCCTTGGCCAGTAGCCTGGCCTGGAACATCATTCCATCTCGGAGTACCATCCTACTTGCTGGTTGAGGCCTTAGCCTGTACTTCATCTCATACCTAGGCTTGAGAGCTTGTAGGTGGCCAGCCCTCAGTTCTATGCGCTTTTTGTATGGCCCTAGGGTTCTGCCTCCTATGAGGGACCCTGGTGGAGTGTAAGTGTACTGGCGTGTACTGGGGCAGCTGGGCCGGGTTATATCAGGATGCCTATGAACTACTTGATTCCCGATTCCGGTCCCTTGAGCAACAAAATGCTGAGCTTACCCAAATGCTGAAGACGGTGATCGCCCAGCAAGCTCAAGCTCTTGCGGCCAACACTCAGGTCTAGCAATCGCCGCAAGACTCTCATCTCGAGGTATTAAAAAATTCCTTCCTGGGACTCAAATCTCCCCTGCGCAGCTAGCAGTGCGTCAACATCTGTCCAGGGCGATCGTTGTCGAGCCACTACCCAAGGGGCTAGTGTCGCCTAACCTGGACAGGTATGTGGGGACAGGCGACCTAGACGAGCACATGCAGGCTTTCCAGATCGCCATGCAAATGCAGCAAGAAGGCGATGCCGTATACTGCAGGTGATGAGCCCAACAAACCCTGGACCCGCCCTGAGCCTCCTTTCACAAGAAGCCAAACTAAGGCCTTCCGAGAGAAGCTTAACGCCTACATCGAGTCATGGAGTAAAGAGGGGCATGAAGAAGATGCTGATCGATTCATGAAGACAGGCTACACCCTCTTGGAGATTCAAGAAGGCCCAGGCAGAAAGACTAAATCTTCGGGCCAAGACCAAGACCAGCCGGAGCCCGAACAAGCAAGTTCGCCGACCAGCCGGAGCCCGACCGAGCAAAGCTCGCCGGGCCGCCACCAAAGCCAGCCGAAGGCCGCGGAACCACCACCGAAGATCAACCGGCTAACAGAAGCCCAACCAGCCCACGAACCACCAATTGCCGCCGGATTAGGGTTTTTGCCCTAATTCGGTCTTTTATTCAACATTAAAGACTTCCACTATTATTTTATGTTTTATTCCTTTTTAGTCGGATTGTTTAGACGTTTTAGGATCCTAATTAGGATTAGGAGTCTTTATTTTAATATTATTTAGGAGGTGGTCTTTAGGGACGAGAGCTTGTTCCATCACCTATATAAGGAGGCCGCCGGCCACCATTGTAGGACACAACTTTTGAAATCAATAAACCCAGTTTGAACATATGTTCTCTTCCCTTCAAGCCTTTGCTCGTTGTTGCATCGCTTAAGGATCGACTTATCCTCAGAAGCATCCATCTTCTGAAGTGGCGTCAACGACTTGATACTTCTGGTTCCCAGCTGATATATAGCTGACGGGTCAAAGTCCTCATCCGCTCCCGGTACCCGACGGTTTTACCTCGTTGCATGATCTCCAACTTGCAGTGTTTAAGGGTTGTCTGCCCACCGTTGCAGCGGTTCACATCCGTTGGTATCTGAGCACGGTTCAGCTCACGGACCACAATCTATCCCAGTCTCCAGGTTTACCTGGATTCATATCCTTTTATTGCTTTCATAGAAAATAGACTCAAAAATTTCCTATTGTTTCAATTTATGTATTCAGTTCTCTTCGAGTTGTAAGGCAAAGAAAAAACTGGTGGCCATCATACCATCGAGCAAATCCTGAGTCAAGTTCAAGAAAAATAAAAGAAAAGAAGTCAAAAGAAAAACATAAAGACCCAACGAAAAAGAGGCCACCCTTGCCGCGATAGTAAGATCAATTCTAAGAAGAGGGGATAGAAGATAGGCTTTCGTTGCCCAACCCCAGCACCAAGATCGCTTGCTACCGAGAAGGAAGCCCGAGGACAAGACGGAGAGTCACCAAGCCCTAGCTACAAGGGAAACCCTAGGAGCTCAAGTCACAGCACCCACACACACTAGTAAGTATATCCTCAAAGCTTTGAAGAAACTTGCAACTGCTTGAAGCTGAAGTGTTTATGTTCTACTTTATTTGAGTGCATCTGTTATATTTTAAACACGAGAGGAAAAATCAAGAGTGAGTGAGGAAAGTTCTTGAGAGATTTCTGAGGTCAGATATTTGTTCCAACTAACCATGACAGATCGGAGGCTTGCCAATTTAGAAGCTGCATTAGAAAAGACTTCCCGAGTCATGCAACAGGTGCAAGCCACCTTAGCTCAAATGGAGGCAGAAGCCGGCCCAACCCGGCGCCCCAGCACTCGGCCCTGGCACCCCAGCGCTCGGCCCCAGCACCCCAGCGCTCGGCCCCAGCACCCCAGCGCTCGGCCCCAGCCCAGGCGCTACCCAACCAGGCCCCAGCGCCCCAGCGCTCGGCCCCAGCCCAGGCGCTGCCCGACCAGGCCCCAGCGCCCCAGCACTCGGCCTCAACCCCGGCTGGCCCTGCCCGAGAAGCCCCGACACCGGAGCACCCGACCCCGACGCCGCTCGCCCAAAACCCTACACCTAAGCACCCAGCCTTGATGCCACCCAACGGACCGCCCAGCCCCGACGCTGTTCTGACTGAGTCCGATCTGACACCACCTAACCCCGACGCACCCGACGAGCTTCGTGACCCCGGCGCCGCCCAGTCCTTCCCCAACCCGACACCACCCGACCTCGGAGCACCTCGAGTACCTGCCCGGACCGGAGTTCTCACCCGGTCCATGACCCGAGCCGCCGCTCAAACCCCGAGCCTTGGACGGCTCAGGCCTCGGCCCCCACCCGTGAACAACCCTAGTGCCCCCGACCTCCAAAGTCGGCTCGACGACTCTCTGCTGTATCCTGACGAATCCTCAATGCACAAGTTGTGGACGAAGGATGGGAGCAACGAGACAACCTCTTTCACACCAGGTGCGTGATTGATAGGGGAAGCTGTACTAATGCTGTAAGGCACGAATTGATTGAGGGACTTGGCCTTCCAACCCAAAAACACCTGAAACCCTACAAACTTCATTGGCTTAGCAACTATGGGAATTGAGGGTCACCCGACAAGCGCATGTTCCCTTCTATATTGGGAGATACTGATGTGATCCTGGTCACCCTCGGGTCAACCCCGAGCCGAGAGCCTGAACAAGGCCCCAGGCCAAATGCTACGAGCCCTGGACCAACCACAGCCCCTGAAGACCCTCTGGAGACCTTCCAGAAGATGTGGCAAAGCATAATGAAGAAAGCCTGGCCAGAAGAAGCTGGCACCCAAAGATAGACCCCGGTACGAGCCCCGCACCGAGCCAAATGCCAGAACTGAGCTTCAGGATCGAAGACTCGATCCCAGTACCACCACCAGCCCTTGAACACCCCATGAGAACATTCCTAAAGACCTAGCCGAAGCATAAAGTAGAAGGCTTGGCCAGAATTGAAGAAGGCCCAGCACGGAGCCAGCCCCGGGGGCCGGACCGAGCGCCGGGCACCACAGAAGCGTGGTTTTGGCCCAGCCTTTGAGGAAATTCCAGTTGCTATGGATAGCTTGAAGTCCCAAGAGCACTCTCCAACAAACGGAGCTGAATTTGGAGAAGAACTGAAGGAGATAGAGCTCGGCCAAGTCCTAGCAAAGCATGGGTGGAGCATCAAGGAGTGGAGCCCGGATGCTGATCCAAGGCTGCACATGATAGGGGCTACGATCAGGCCACCACCTGAGCCTGATCCATGGAGGTATTGATAACCATTCAAGATACAGGAAATGGAGAGAAGATGCCAAATACATCCCAACAAAGAATCCTAATCAAGCTAGGATTTCCCGGTTTTGGACAGATTCCTAGTCTGATGAAGATTGACGGATTTGGGCTACTTGGAGATAGAATTTGGACTGAAGCCCAACATGAAAGTTGAAGCCCATGACGTCTACTAGTGATCTGCCAAAGGGCTTAATTTTCCTATTTAATTTGGTATTTATTTGGCTATTTTTACCAGAACCCGTTTAGCTGTTTTTAGGGATTTTCAACCTCCTTTTTAGAAGTTCTTGTTTAGGTAGGATTCTCTTCCCTTGTAGGGTTGGAGTCCGAATTTTCCCTTCTTTTAGTCTAGGTTAGGATTATTTAAAGTCCTCTTTAGGTTTTATAATTAGGACTCTTTTTTATTTCTTTATTTTATTATTATTTAGGAAGTAGGGTTTAGGGAGGAGAGCTTGTTCCCTCACCTATATAAGGAGGCCGCCGGCCACCTCTTGTACTCAGAACCCCCCCTTTGATTAAATATATTTCAGAACTTATGTTCTTTTCCCTTCAAGTTAATGTGAGGAGCAATGCTTAAGGTTGACTTATCATCAAGAGCATCCATCTCTTGGCGTTGCGTCTTCGACTGGACACTTCTGGTTCCCGGCTATTATATAGCCGACGGGTCAAAGTACTTTTCCGCCCCGGTTCCCGACGTTTCTACCTCGTTGCACGGTCTCAACTTGCTGTGGTTAGGGTCGTCTGCCCACGGTTGCAACGGTTCACATCAGTTGGTATCAGAGCACGGTTCAGCTCACGGACCACAATCTATCCCAGTCTTCAGGTTTGAAACCCTGGATTCATATCCCTTTACTTTTCTTGTTGTTTAGAAAATTGTTTAGAAAATCTTCATCTATTTCTAGTTTTTGTGTCGAGTCTTTCATTGTAAGGCAAGAAAATATTGGTGGCCGATCAAGCTATCAAAAGAAAACCCTAAAAGAAGTAAAGAAAAAGAAAAATCAAGCAAGGCCACCCTTGCCAAGTTCTTTATTTGTCGTTGTAATAGTGTGTTTAAGAAGAGGGGATAGACTTAGCTTCTGTTGCTTGTGTTAAACCGAGCCACGACCCTACTTTTAGCCACTAAGTTGTTGTTTATCGAGTCCTAGAAAAAGAGTGTTAGAAAAGAGGATATTAGAAAAAGTCTTTGTGTTCGTTTGTTCCAACTAACCATGGCAGATCAAAGACTTGCCAAGATAGAAGCGGCGTTGGAAGAAGCTTCCCAAGTCCTACGACAGATACAAGCTACCATGATGGCAAGAGAAGCCCGTACGACCCGGCGTCCGGCCCCGGCGCCCCATCACCCAGCCTCAGCGCTGCCCCAGGCCCTAGCGCCCCAGCGCTCGGCCCCAGCCTCGGCGCTGCCCCAGGCCCTAGCGCCCCAGCGCTCGGCCTCAGCCCCGGCGCTGCCCCAGGCCATAACGCCCCAGCGCTCGGTCTCAACCTCGGCCCTACCCCAGACCCTAGCGCACCAGCGCTCGGCCTCAGTCTCGGCGCTGCCCCTGGTCTTAGCGCCCCAGCGCTTGGCCCCCGCCTTGGCACTGCCCCAGGCCCCAGCACCCCAGCACTCGGCCTCGGGTCCGACCGACCCTGTCCGACCAACCCCGGCGCCCAAGCATTCCGACCCGACTCCCGAGCACCCGACCCCGACGCCGCCCGCCCAAACCCGGCGCCCCAGCGCCCAGCACCAGCGCCCGACCGGCGCCCGGCGCCCGACCACTGTCCGGCGCCCGACCAGCGCCTGACGCCAGACCAGGGCCCGGCCCCCGCTCCAGACCCAGCCCCGGCACCCCCGCGCCCGGCCCCAACACCCGACGGGCCATATGACCCCGGCGCCGTCCTGACCGACCCCGGCCCGACGCCGCCTGACTCCGGCCCGACGCCGCCTGACCCCGGCCCGACGTCGCCTGACCCCGGCCCGACGCCCCTGACCCCGGCCCGACGCCGCCTGATCTCGGCCCGACGCTGCCTGACCCCAGCGCCACATTGTCCGCCCCCAGCCCGACGCCGCCCGACCCCAGCACACCCGACAGGCCCCATAACCCCGACGCCGCCCTGACCGACCCCGACCCGACGCCGCCTGACCTCGGCTTGATGCCACCTGACTCCGGCCCGATGCCGCTTGACCCCGGCCCGACGCCGACTGACCCCGGCCTGACGCCGCCTGATCCCGGCCCGACGCCGCCTGAGCCCGGCCCGACGCCGCTTGACCCCGGCCCGACGCCGCCTAACCCCGGCTCGACGCCGCCTGACCCCGACGCCGCACTGTCCACCCGCAGCCCGACGCCGCCCGACCCCGGCGTCGCCCTGTCCACCCCATGCCCGACGCCACCCGACCCCGACGCGGCACTGGCCTACCCGGAAGCACCCATAGCAGGCCCGTTGCGGCCCGAACCCGTGAGGAGCGCCGAAAAAGCACCTGGTCAAGTCCTATACTCCCCTGTGATTATTTTCATTATTTCTAATGGATTATCAGGCAAGGATTCGAGGACAAATCCTCTTCAAGAAGAGGGGGATGATGTGATCCTGGCCACCCTCGGGTCAACCCCGAGCCGAGAGCCTGAACAAGGCCCCAGGCCAAATGCTACGAGCCCTGGACCAACCACAGCCCCTGAAGACCCTCTAGAGACCTTCCAGAAGATGTGGCCGAAGCATAATGAAGAAAGCCTGGCCAGAAGAAGCTGGCACCCGAACATAGACCCCGGTACGAGCCCCGGACCGGGCCAAATGCCAGAACTGAGCTCCAGGATCGAAGACTCGATCCCAGTACCAGCACCAGGCCTTGAAGACCCCATGAGAACATTCCTAAAGACCTAGCCGAAGCATAAAGTAGAAGGCTTGGCCAGAATTGAAGAAGGCCCAACACGGAGCCAGCCCCGGGCGCCGGACCGAGCGCCGGGCACCACAGAAGTGTGCTTTTGGCCCAGCCAACAAATGGCTCGAGCCTTTGAGGAAATTCCAGTTTCTATGGATAGCTTGAAGTCCCAGGAGCACTCTCCAACAAACGGAGCTGAATTTGGAGAAGAACTGAAGGAGATAGAGCTCGGCCAAGTCCTAGCAAAGCATGGGTGGAGCATCAAGGAGTGGAGCCCGGATGCTGATCCAAGGCTGCACATGATAGGGGCTATGATCAGGCCACCACCTGAGCCTGATCCATGGAGGTATTGATAACCATTCAAGATACGGGAAATGGAGAGAAGATGCCAAATACATCCCAGCAAGGAATCCTAATCAAGCTAGGATTTCCCGGTTTTGGACAGATTCCTAGTCTGATGAAGATTGACGGATTTGGGCTACTTGGAGATAGAATTTGGACTGAAGCCCAACATGAAAGTTGAAGCCCATGACATCTACTAGTGATCTGCCAAAGGGCTTAATTTTCCTATTTAATTTGGTATTTATTTGGCTATTTTTACCAGAACCCGTTTAGCTGTTTTTAGGGTTTTTCAACCTACTTTTTAGGAGTTCTTGTTTAGGTAGGATTCTCTTCCCTTGTAGGGTTGGAGTCCGAATTTTCCCTTCTTTTAGTCTAGGTTAGGATTATTTAAAGTCCTCTTTAGGTTTTCTAATTAGGACTCTTTTTTATTTCTTTATTTTATTATTATTTAGGAAGTAGGGTTTAGGGAGGAGAGCTTGTTCCCTCACCTATATAAGGAGGCCGCCGGCCACCTCTTGTACTCAGAACCCCCCCTTTGATTAAATATATTTCAGAACTTATGTTCTTTTCCCTTCAAGTTAATGTGAGGAGCATTGCTTAAGGTTGACTTATCATCAAGAGCATCCATCTCTTGGCGTGGCGTCTTCGACTGGACACTTCTGGTTCCCGGCTGTTATATAGCCGACGGGTCAAAGTACTTTTCTGCCCCGGTTCCCGATGTTTCTACCTCGTTGCACGGTCTCAACTTGCGGAATGAGCAGGAAGAAGATGATGACGTGAGCAGCCTGAAGCTCAGTGTGCCTAAATTTACTAGCAAAACCAACCCCGACGACTACATTGATTGGGAGAGGGCCATGGAGGATTTCTTTGAGTGCCACAACTATTCCGAGAGGAAAAAGGTAACCCTAGCCACACTAGAGTTTACTGACTATGCTGCCTTGTGGTGGTCTCAACTCAGGAATCAGATCAGGAAAGAGGAAGAGGACCCCGTCCTTACTTGGAGGAGTCTCAAAAGAAAGATGAGGAGGAAGTTTGTACCGAGTAGCTACAACCGAGACTTGCACACCAAGCTTCGATCCTTGAAGCAAGGGAGCATGACGGTTGAGGAATACAACAAGGAGATGGAAATCTTGGTTGCACGGCTTGACCTGAGTGAGGATGAAGATGCCAAGATAGCCCGTTTCACCGGAGGGTTGCAAAGAGAGATTCTACACCAAGTCAATATTCTCAACTTTGCTGACTATGATGACTTGATCAACGTAGCTACTAGGGTTGAGAAGGAGCTGAAGAACGGTCTTGGAAGAAAGACTACCCCGCCGCCACCGATCAGTGCCCCGGTGAGAGGAGACCGAAGCGCCGGCCACACCCCATACCGGCCAAACCCTAGCCGGAGCGCCGGATCGCGACCAAACCCTAACCAAGGGTCGGCATCACGGGTAAACCCTAATCCCGGTTCAAAAATCCCTACTACTAACGCTCGGCCAAGTGCCATTGTGTGTTTTAAGTGTCATGGTAGGGGTCACATAGCAAGGGACTGCCCTAACACCCGAACCATGGTGCTTAGAGAGGGAGAAGTCGTGACAGACGACGAGGAGGAACCAATGATTGAAGAATTGGAGGGAGAGTCGAGTGAAGGAGAAGAAGTTGAGATAGAGGGCTTGGAAAAATTCTCAGCCTTCAGCAGTCGAGTGATCACCCCAGCACTGCCCCAGCACAGTGCCCAGTACTGCCCCAGTACTGCCCCAGCACTGCCCCAGCACGGCGCCCAGCACTGCCCCGGCCCAGCGCCCAGCACTGCCCCAGCACAGCGCCCAGCACTGCCCCGGCCCAGCACCCAGCACTGCCCCGGCCCTGCACCCCGCGCTGCCCCGGCACCGCACCCAGTACTGCCCCGGCCCAGCACCGGCCCTGCCCCGGCCTAGCATCACGACTCCCCCGGACATCCTGTCCGCGCCGAATGATGTCAATCGGCCCACCCCGGGTCTTTTGAACATTTCCTCGGCCAATTTTGACCTGAAGAAAGCCGGAGGGCTCTTTGATGACCTGAAGCCGAGCGCCGGCCCCGACGGCCACCTGGCGCCCCCGACGGTCATGAACCCGACGGCCCCGACGGCCAAAGAACCAATGGCCACCCGTCCCGAGATTCAATGGGAAGTCATCTCCCGGCGGATTTTAAAAGCTGCCCCGAGCGAAGAAGATCCAGAAGCAGACTCGGATGAGGAAATGAGTGAAGAACCCTCCCCCAGCAGCTCCCCGAGCCTTAACATTACTGTTAATGGCATTTATGAAGTGGAAGAAATGGAGACTGAAGGAGAAGACACTGAAGAGTCCGAGACATTGTCCAGTACCGACTCAAATGACACCCCTAGTGCTACTGATGAGGATGAATCTTTCCCGGCCGTAGCCCACAAGATTGCTAAAGTTTGGAAAAGAGTGAGGGGTTCTAGGAAGGATGCCAAGGTGGATTTGGGGACAAATCCCAGTCAAGAAGAGGGGGATGATATGACCCGGCTCCACCGCCCCGGGCCACAAAGGTATACCTACACCCCCCAAGGTACCCCGTAGAAGGCAGAACTCCGGGTCCATATAAAAAGCGCCTAGAACTAAGGACTGGCTACCTACAAGCTCTCAAGCCTAGAAATGAGCTCAAGAACAGACTCAGGTCGGCCCCACCGGGAAGGAAGACACCCCGAGATGGAAGGGAGTTCCAGGTCATGTTACTGGCCGAGAACCTAAGTCCTAGATCGAGCACTGAGTCTCAATCTTTCCCCAACCTCTCTTCCATGATCCCTCAAGTCAAGCACACGTCAAAGGCCATCTGGGAAGAATTCTGGCGTAACGAAGACAAGAAGATTCGAGAATATGTGGCCAAGACAGGTTGGCTTCCTAAGGACACTACCCGGGCCCCGGCGGATACGGCCAACCAGCCCCTGCCTCGGCTAACCCTACTCCACACTCAGAACCTGGCGGACAAGTTGAAGCCAGAAGACTCAGGAGGTCCAAAGACTTGGAAGGAACCTCACTTGTCCGAGGAAATGTCCAGCAAGAAGCCAGAACCGCTCGGCATCACCAAAACCCTAGTATCGGGTCCGGAGCACTTGATGCCGAGCCGGTCACCAGCGCCGAAGGACGCCACCCGGCCGCCCGGTCACCCGGAACCCGCGGTAATTACAGAAATGCCACCGCGCGGGTTCCGGGCACTTTTCCTAGCCGCGTCCGGAGTCCAGCCCGCGCCCGGAGGACTTTCCTAAGCCCGATCGGACACGGACACCCGGTGTGCCCTAATCCGCCCGGATTAGGGTTTTGCTCGACTTTGCCGGTTTTAGAGTTTTATTCTCGGACAACTATGTTTATTTTAATATTTTCTTCGGCCTATCTTTTAGGATTATTTTAGTCTTACCTTTTTAGAGTTGGAGACGGCTTAGGCCACCCTTGTGCTATAAATAGAGGCCTCGGCCATCATTGTAAGACACGTTAAGTCATAATTGAAATTTCAGAACTTTGTTCTTTTTCCTTCAAGTCTTTGCTCGTTGTTGCTTAGCTTAAGGTTTGGTTTATCATCAGAGGTTATCACCCTTTGTTGTGGCACCAATTCGACTGAATACCTTGGGGTTCCTAAGTCTATACTTAGTGGATTTCAAGTATTCCCCGCGGTTTCAAAAGTTAGGATTCGTGAAGCTGGTAATATAGTTTTGGGTGTTGAGTCGATCCCTTCCTAGAGGAGGCGGTTCGCATCAACATGCCACCCCAAACTGATGGACAGACTGAAGTAGTAAACTGGTCCTTAGCTCAAATGCTGAGAGCAGTCATTAAGAGTAACATCCGGACATGGGAGGAATGCCTACCACACGTACAGTTTGCCTATAACCGAGCTGTGCATTCAGCTACTCAATAATCCCCGTTTGAACTTGTTTATGGCTTTAATCCACTAACCCCGCTAGACTTATCCCCACTTCTTATCCATGAATTTCTAGATGCAGGTGGTCAAGAGAAGGCAGCTTATGTCAAGCAACTCCACGAGAAGGCCAAGGCCAATATTGAAAGAAGGACTGCTCAGTACCTCCGCAATGCCAACCGAGGAAGAAAGGAGAAAATTTTCGAAGCCGGAGACCAGGTGTGGGTACACTTCAGGAAGGATAGATTTCTGGAGCAGAGGAAGGCCAAACTACTACCCAGGGGAGACGGGCTTTACACAGTCCTCCGGAGGATTAACAACAACGCCTACGTTCTTGACCTACCAAACTCTTACGGGGTAAGTCCAACCTTCAATGTGGCTGATCTAACCCCTTACTACGATGATGAACATGTAGGACAGGATTCGAGGACGAATCCTCGGCAAGAAGAGGGGGATGATGAGCCCAACAAACCCTGGACCCGCCCTGAGCCTCCTTTCACAAGAAGCCAAACTAAGGCCTTCCGAGAGAAGCTTAACGCCTACATCGAGTCTTGGAGTAAAGAGGGGCATTAAGAAGATGCTGATCGATTCATGAAGACAGGCTACACCCTCTTGGAGATTCAAGAAGGCCCGGGCAGAAAGACTAAATCTTCGGGCCAAGACCAAGACCAGCCGGAGCCCGAACAAGCAAATCTGCCGACCAGCCAGAGCCCGACCAAGCAAAGCCCGCCGAGCCGCCACCAAAGCCAGCCAAAGCCCAAGCAAGCAAAGGCCGCGGAATCACCACCGAAGATCAACCGGCCCATCAAAGCCCAACCGGCCCACGAACCACCGATCGCCACCGGATTAGGGTTTTTGCCCTAATTTGTTCTTTTATTTGACATTAAAGACTTCCACTATTGTTTTATGTTTTTTTCCTTTTTAGTCGGATTGTTTAGACGTTTTAGGATCCTAATTAGGATTAGGAGTCTTTATTTTAATATTATTTAGGAGGTAGTCTTTCGGGAGGAGAGCTTGTTCCCTCACCTATATAAGGAGGCCGCCGGCCACCCTTGTAGGACAAAACTTTTGAAATCAATAAACCCCTGTCTCAACATATGTTCTCTTCCCTTCAAGCCTTTCCTCGTTGTTGCATCGCTTAAGGATCGACTTATCGTTAGAAGCATCCATCTTCTGAAGTGGCGTCTACGACTTGATACTTTTGGTTCCCAGCTGATATATAGCTGACGGGTCAAAGTCCTCATCCGCCCCCGGTTCCCGACGGTTTTACCTCGTTGCTCAATCTCCAACTTGCGGTGTTTAAGGGTAGTCTGCCCACGGTTGCAGCGGTTCACATCAGTAGGGCTTTCCTGGCGACACTTGGGGGAAGAGCCAGGGAGTGGTACATGAATCTGCCAGAAGGCACCATAACCTCGTGGGACGGTTTCGCCATGATCTTCTCACAGAAGTATGAGTGCAAGAAAATAAGGACGGTCCCGCTACAGGCGTTGGTGAGCTTAAGGCAAAAGCCGAACCAATCGCTGAAAGATTTCTTCGACGAGTGGAGCGGGGTCGTCCAATCCATTCGGAGGGTAGATCATGAGATTGTTGCGGCAAGTTTATTCCAGTCGGTCCACAATGACAGATTGCGGGAGTCGCTACTGCAGGTGGCCGCAAAATTGCTTTCCGACTTGGAAACCAGGGTACACAAATTTATTTTAAGTGAGGAGCAGTTAGCAGAACCTTTACCCGAGGCGGCAAAGAGGGAAGAAAAGCCCATTATAGGGAACAAGTAGGCCAGATGGAAGCCCTCCGAGAGACCGCCATACAGGAGAAGTCGCCCTGAAGAACAAAAGGGATATCAAGAAGAAAGAACAGACTACACGCCTCTCTCAGAGTCGCGAAGGAAGATCCTGCTGTATATGCAGCACAAAGGATATACCATAAACTGGCCTGGACCGATGTACACTCCGGCGGATCAGCGAAGTCGCTAGAAGTTCTGCGATTTCAACAATTCTCATGGACATACCACTGAAGATTGTAGGGAGCTGAAGAATGAAATTGAAAGATGGATAAACGAAGGAAGACTAAGAGATTTCATCGTAAACACTAAGCGAAAGAATAATTCGCAAGAGGAGGATCACCGAGACAAAGGAGAATCACAAGACAAGAAAGGCGATGTTTTTGCCCAGCTAAAAGAGCCACAGGGCGGCGAAGATAGCAAGAAGAAGTCACGGCCTGAGGTGAATCACGTTTATCAAACTATCTTTGGAGGAGAAAGCTACCCAACAAAGAAAGTACAAGAATTAATGATGATTGATCGGGTCAGCCGCCCAGTCTTGGGCTTCTCGGAGGAAGATATGGCCCGGGTAGGAGGTCCAAACTTAGAAGCAATGGTGATCCAGGTGATAACACATAATAGCCGAGTAGAGCGAGTGATGGTCGATTAAGGGAGCTCTGCGGATATCATTTTTTGGGAGCTGTACAAAAAGATGAACCTGCCTGCCAATTTACTCAGGCAAACGAAGACAACCATCTCGGGGTTTTTGGGGCACACGGTTCCCATCAAGGGAATCACTACAATGAAGATAACTATCAGAGACGTCGACTTGCAGGTGACGCGATCCATTGACTTCCATGTCATGGATTGCCAGTCTACGTACAACATGATCCTAGGGCGACCGACGCTTGCCGCCTTCCAAGCGATCTCATCCCTAGTGCATCATGTGCTAAAGTTCACCACTGAAGAGGGCATAGGTTTTGCTTAAGGGCATCCGGACATCGCCAGAAGATGCTACAGAGCGGCGACTAAAAGCACCTGCCTGACCATAAGCTTGGACGCGGAGAATGGAGGGGAAAAAGTAGTACCAGCAGAGTCGGATGTCCCAATACCGCTCTTCGAGGAAGATGAAAGCAAGACAGTTCGAGTATCGTCCTACCTAGGCGACGAGGTGAAACAGGAATTGATTAAGTTGCTTCGAGAGTTTTCCCACCTGTTCGCATGGTCGCCCAGCGACATGCCAGGAATCGCTCCAGACATCATCAAACACTCTCTAGCGATTGAACCTGGAAGTCGCCCAGTGCAACAAAAAAGACAGAACATTTGCAGAGAGAGGCAGCAAGCCGTGGCGATAGAGGTGGAAAAACTTTTAAAGGCAGGGTTTATCAAGGAAGTACAGTATCCTGAGTGGTTGGCTAATGTTGTTCTTGTGAAGAAATCGTCAGGGGCATGGCGAATGTGCATCGATTTCACCAGCCTAAATGATGCCTACCCCAAGGACCCATATCCTTTGCCCAACATCGAGCAGCTGGTAGATGCGACAGCGAACAACGAGATGTTATCTTTCTTGGATATGTTCTCAGGCTACCATCAAATACCATTGAATGAGGAGGACCAAGAGAAAACAGCATTCATGACGCCAACAGTGAACTACTGATATCGAGTGATGCCATTTGGACTCAAGAATGCTGGAGCAACCTATGAAAGAATGATTGACACGGTTTTTGCTAAGCAAATCGGGCGGAACTTGGAAGCGTACGTAGATGATCTCTTAGTTAAAATCAAGAAGGTCGGTGATCATCTGAGCGACTTGCGAGAAACTTTCAACACACTGCAGGAGTACTCGCTCAGGTTAAATCCATTGAAGTGTGTGTTCGGAGCGACCTCGGGAAAATTTCTTGGGTATCTTATAACCAGGCGAGGAATAGAGGCCGATCCCGCACAAATTGCGGCGATCACAGCCATGGCACCTCCAAAGACCGTGAAGGAAGTACAAGTTTTGTCTGGAAGATTAATGGCGATCAACCGGTTCATCCCCAGGATCGCCGATCGCTGCGCCTCATTTTTCAATTTTAAAGAATGCATCGAAGTTTGCGTGGAATGACAAATGTAACAAGGCTTTTGAAGAGCTGAAGCAATTTTTAATTACTTCTCCTGTACTTGCATCTCCAAAGTTAAATGAAGCTCTATTTCTCTATATCGCAATCTCTCCAAAGGCAGTTAGCGCGGTCTTGGTTCGATGAGAGGAAAAAGTCGAGCACCCTATTTTTTACACAAGTAAAACTTTAATCAATGCCGAAACAAGATGTCCGGCGATAGAAAATGTCACCGTGTAAGATCTACGGGAATCAAAGTCATCATATAAGACCTGAGGGCATTGAAATCGCTATGTAAGACCTACGGGCATTAAAAGTCACCGTGTAAGACCTACGGGCATCAAAGTCATCATATAAGACCTAAGGGCATTGGAATCGCTATGTAAGACCTACGGGCATTAAAAGTCGCCGTGTAAGACCTACGGGCATCAAAGTCATCTTATAAGACCTACAGGCATTGAAATCGCTATGAAAGACCTACGGGCATTAAAAGTCGCCATGTAAGACCTACGGGCATCAAAGTCGTCATATAAGACCTAAGGGCATTGAAATCGCTATCTAAGACCTACGGGCATTCAAAGTCGCCGTGTAAGACCTACGGGCATCAAAGTCATCATATAAGACCTAAGGGCATTGAAATCGCTATGTAAGACCTACGAGCATTAAAAGTAGCCGTGTAAGACCTACGGGCATCAAAGTCATCATATAAGACCTAAGGTCATTGAAATCTCTATGTAAGACCTACGGGCATTAAACGTCACCGTGTAAGACCTACGAGCATCAAAGTCATCATATAAGACCTAAGGTCATTGAAATCGCTATGTAAGACCTACGGGCATTAAAAGTCGCCGTGTAAGACCTACGAGCGTCAAAGTCGTCATATAAGACCTAAGGGCATTAAAATCGCTATGTAAGATCTACAGGCATTAAAAGTCACCGTGTAAGGCCTACGGGCATTAAAAATCAATATAGGACCTACGGGCATTACAAGTCACTGTAGCAGATCTAAGGGCATCGCAACTATTGATGTAGGGTCTACAAGCATCACAGCTCGCCAAGCAAAATATAAAGGTATCAAAATCATAAGACAGGAAACCAAGGACAGGGGCAAAGGCTTAATAGCGAAAGCAGGGAAAATAGAGAGTGTGTTCAAGTACGGGAAACAATAGACATAAGGAGGTTTGTCCGACAAGAGCAGTAAAACAAAATAACATGAAGTTAGGGGAGAGTTCCTTGGTCCTTTCCACCAGAGTCTTCGCCGCCAGATTTGGAAGGGTCAGTGGAGGAGCCGAGGCCTTTTTTGCCGGAGGAAGGAAAAGATTCGGGGGGTGGCGGTTGATCCTCCGTGCCATCAGGGTTCATGTCAGGTAAACTGCAGATTCGTCGAGTAGCCGCCACATACTCAGCATCCGCTGCCACCACCTCGCGCTCCAGGTGAGCGGCATCCCTAAAAGCAGCCTCTTCCTCAGAGTCGATTGGGTCAGGAACCCCAAGACTATGGCGATTAAGACCCTGAAGGACGGCCAGAACCATCTCCAGACCAGGCCAGCTTTTGTGGGGAAGAGATGGTAAAACTCATTACGGCAGCTGCGCATTACCACACGCATACTCTCGCCAAGAGAATGGGTGTAGTATGCCACAGTCTCATCGTACTGAGCCTTGGCAGCCAAGAGGTCGCGGTCTGTCGCCGATTGTGCCGCCAGCGAGTCATTATGCAGCTCTTTGGCACTGTCCCTCTTGGCGGTTATCTCTTCCACCATGGCAACCTTCGTACGGGCCTCCTCCAGCTCAGCCTCAAGAGCGGTAAGGCGCTCGTTCACAGCCTTTAACTCTTCCTAATCGCCCTCCATTTGGGCAACCCGCTCAGTCGCCTCGGCCAAGCTCTTCTTCAAGGATTCAACGGCGGAAGTCATTGCGTCCGCTCGAAGCTAAAAGAAAAGAAAAAAAGCGAATGCCTTTAGTGATGGAAGCAAGGAGATAAGCTAGGAAAAGTTAAAAGGGAAAACGCATACCTTCTCCTCGTTGTGATAACGAGTGAGATCCATACCCAATGAGCGAAGGTTCTTCGCTTTCTCCTTCAGCTTCAGATTCTCCTCTTGCATGTGCTTACATGCAAAGGACAGATTGCCGAGCTCAGCCACGGCCTAAAATAGCAGGAAATATACATGTAAGGTGAGAAGGGACACATAAAATGGTAGTAATGGAACAGAGAGGACAGTTAGGCAGAAGGCAACAATCAACGATACCTGAAGGAGCCGAACGGAGGTTGCCCCGTGCAGATCCGGTATCTCCGACCCTTTCCCTGGCGCAGTCAACCCCTCATAGATACCATGGGAAAACTCTTCCGTGATATCACTCGCCATTCGAGGCGATATGTGGGATGCCACCGGGTGAACGATGACAAAATAAGGCAAGCGAAAGCGCCCTTCGCCTTCCCGACCAGCAGGGGCCGGGCGATCAAACACAGCATTGGCCCGCTCTGTCCAAGCAACTCGGCGAAGGCGGTCGATGTTGATCGATGGCGGTCGAGGTGGTCACGTGCTGGCTCAGTGGGGAGAAGGTCGAGCTCAGCGGCAGGTTCCGATTCAGGGTAGGCAGCATTTGAAGGTGGGGGGGGATACGCTCGAATGGAAGATAAGAATCATCATAGGTAAGAAGATCCTCACCCTCCTATGCAGACTGGTCAGCGGGCTCCCTTGCAGACGGGCCATCATCAGCCTTGGACGATTGGCGTTGGGAGCGACGAAGTGGAGGTTCGCTATCTTCATCTTCAACTTCCACTACATGTTGAGGGGAAGGCAGCTGGCGACTAGAAGGTTCGCCCGTCTTCTTCTTCGGCTTGGAAGCCCCAACCTTTTTCTTCTTTTTTGAAGAAGCAAGGCCTTCTTCCGCCTCAGTCGCCTTCCTCTTCCCTTTGGCTTTCTTGGCAGAAGGTTGACCAGAGGTAAGAGGAGCAGGGGAAGGCTCCGGGCACCTCGAGCGAGTCTCACCAACGATCCCTCATGCGGTAGTAGTGAGGAGGCACCCAGAGAGGCTTACGGATCCTAAAAAAGAGGCAAACAAAGAGTCAAAAAAAAGAGGAGCGACGATAAAGAGTCCACGTATTTCTCAATATACGACACTGGCGATTCAGCCGTGCGGGCAAGGCAACATAACCTAAAGTATGGTGGGGTCACCAACGTTTCATGTACTTAAGAAATACCTCCTCGAATCCCGCCTGGGCGGTTATCAAGCCGGATGTAGTGGATAGATGGTGACAGTCAAGGAGGACTCGGTGGCGCAAGAGTACTTCCTCAGGAGAAGGATCAAGCTCGGTATTAAAGCGACTCACATCGCCTACAGACCAGGTAGACGGAAGCAGAGAGGTCCAGTGACGGTCCGAGTCGCTTGGATAGAAGTAGAAAAAAGAATGGTACCAGGTGGGACGAGGTTTTGGAGATGAATAAGTACCCTTCGGGGAAAGATCTGGCCGGCGAACAAAGCTTATGCCATTTGACGTAACTTTGGCGTAGTGGATCAGTTGAAATAACCGTAGGGTGGGGGCGTTCTTTTTTGCTACGCAGCTGCACTCAAAAGCAGAAGTCGAGGCCTAGCACCCCACATTAAAAGCTCCAATGGAGGCACCAAAACACTGCAGCAGACCGACTATGAACGAAGATGGTTGAAGGCGAAGGCCATTGGTGAAAGCCTTAGTCCAAATACCGTGCCACCCGGGCGGACAGTTGCCGATAGTAGAGAGCCGGAAGGCCACGTCAGATTTCCCGGATGATGGCAGCATGGCGAAAGGAAGAACACGGGTGATCCTCTCAGCGGTCCCTGAAGGAAAATAGCCAGGGCCAATAACTGTGCACTCATCACAGGCAGCCCCTGCCACATCGATCGCCAGTTACCAATGGTATAAGACTCGGTGACCTTGCTCATCTCAGGGTCAATTTCGACACCGTGGTGAGCTTGTTCAAACGCCACTTGGCGAGGACCCCAGAAAGGAAGGACGGGGGAATCGTCAAAATTCTTGTCCATCACGTTAGAGGCTTGAGCAGAAGAGGCCTCGGCTAAGGGTGGAGGGTTTGAGAGCACTTGCTAAGGAGACGAATGGGTAGTCAAAGAAGAGGAAGAAGGATCGGTACCCATGGAATAAGAATGGCTTTGGTTCTTACAATCGTCACCGGAGATCATGGTTCAAGCAAGGAAAACAAGGAAAAAGCCCACAATAGGGAGAATGGACTACAAGGAGAGTGACAAAGAAAAGAGGAGTCACGTACCAGGTGGACGGTGGGGAGCCCCAGACATCTGAAAAGGAGTAAGAGAAAGGGAAGGTCGGTTTTTCGGTCATCGGAAGAAAGGAGGAAGCAGTTGAAATGAAGGAGTAGTAAAACAAAGAAGTGGGGCAGTAAAGAAAGCGTAAAAAGGAAGAAGACAGTAAGTGGGGTGTTTATAAAGGCAGCTGAACTAGCGGGAAACGGAACCGTCGCGACAACTGAATCGTCGCGACAACGGAACCAGCAAGTTAGAGAGTAAAAGACCGTGATACCCCAGAAGATAAAAAGGCGCACGTGCAAAGAAAAATAGACACGGGCAGTAGCGGCGATAAAAGTTCAAGGTGACATAAATCGCGCAAACAAAGGCAGCTTAATTCACAGTTTGAACTAAAGAAGAAAAAGCATAAGAGAGCAAAGAAAGACCAAAGAAACCAAGGCGATGAAAATAACAGAAGCGACAAAAGTGACATGACACAAGCAATCAGCAGCCCTCACCCCAGCGAAGCTCGGCTAAGGGCTTAGGGGCAATTGATGGACCCTCCTATGGCGATCACGAGGCAGACGATTCAGATGGTGAATAAAGCCCCCACCCAAGCAAAGCTCGGCTAAGGGCTTGGAGCAATTGATGGCCCCGGCCCGCCAGCGGCCTGAAGGCTGAAGCAGCGGCCCATATACTGCGATCGCCGCTGATGAGTTGGGCCTAGGTGATTGTGATGCTGCAGTTTTAGCGATCTCAAATACTACCAAGCTGTGAAGCTAGGGTAGATCGTATTCCACAGGGTTTCTACTAATTGACTACTCAAAGAAGTTGACAATTTATTCAAGTTAAAACACGTTGTGCGTGGTGTGAGTCCACGACTTCTACTCTAATGAACAAAGGAAAATAAAAGACAGAAAAGTAAAAGGTTGACTAACGAGAAGATAGACGAACTTAGATTTCGAATCCCCCTTAGATCACCAGAGCAACGGCAATCACAAGATCAGCGGTTTTCAATTCTAATTCAATCGGTTTCTATACACCACCATAACTCCTTACCCTTAGGTTTAAGACCGGCGAACGTTCGCTCTATCCGTTCTAACTACCAAGATTAACTAGCCGCCCGGGTACGGTCGCCTCTCGCAACGACTTAATTAACTGGTGCAATTACTAGTGATTTATGAGTTACTCTTGAAGCGGATTAACCCTAACCGGTTCCTACGAAAGGCACACTCCAATTATAAGGTTAACTGGTTGAATTGATGTTTTAAAGAGAGGCGAGCGTTCTCTTCTATCCTTAGCTTTAACAAGAATCTAAACTAGGTGATCAAGTAAGACAAGTTTATGCGCCAAAGCAGGAAGATGTCTGGCGACTAACCCTAGCTTGCAAAAAACCTAATCTAGGCGATCAACCAGAGAAGAAACATAAACAATGAAGAACAAAACAACCATGCAAAGAGAAACTGATTGAACTTCGAATCTAATTACCGCCGATCCGTGACCGCTTTAAAACCCTGGGTCACTTAGGGTTCATCTAATCTAAGCTCTACAAGTTCAGTTACTCATATCAGAAACAAGAGAATCAAAGGTAACAATGAAGATCATCATACAGAGGAAGAACAGATAAGAACTGAAAAACCTAATTCTGACGACTCCCGCGAAGCTTCAATCTCCTGGATCTTCAACTTTAAGCTCCAAGTTCTCCGAGGTGGAAGGATGGCGTCACGATCTCTCCACGGATCTTCGAACTCTCTAAACTCTATCTATCGACCCTAGAGTCGGCTGACTCTCAAAAGTCTGATTTGTGAAAATATGAATAATGATTCCCCCTTTTTCCTTTGGGCCGCCGGTTTAAGTATTTATACTTAAACCCTAAGTCGCCGGATTTGGCCTGATATTTTCGCCGAAAATACCTTAGTATTTTCGCCGAAAATCCTAGTGTAAATGAATGGTCCGCTGGCTGCTCTCTCCTGTTCTTTATTCTCAGTTCAAAAACTTTAGGGTTTTGCCGAAAACTTTCTTCACTTGACATCGGCCGGTTTGTGAACATATTTTCGCCGAAAATGCTTGGGGATTTTCGGTGAAAATTCCTTTGTAAACCGGGCAGGAATTTTCTGAACTTGATTGACTCTTTTGATTGATTCCGGTGCAATCCCTCAAGGTTCCAACGCTTTAGACACGTCCTTGGCTACTTTATTTGACGGCAAAAACATGTGCTAACATAAAAACACTAGAAAACCATCAAATAGACCCGAAAAGGGCCAAGGTAACACAAATGGCACGAGATAGGGCAATTGATTGAATATTCGTTATTCTACCCTAAAAACCATGTCTTAAGCAAAGAAATGTCGCTTAAATGAGGCTGATAATCACGTCAAATCGAGTGTCATCAAATACCCCACACTTAAGCTTTTGCTTGTCCTCAAGCAAACTGAACTAGAACACACTCAAATTCACAAATGACACGAGATTAAACCGAGATTCAATTCTAACAAGTTGGTTTAGACTGTTCCACGTAGAAACTTAACCTACACATGTAAGAACATCAACCAAACAAGTTTTCGATCTCACTAATTTCTGCACACTTCAAGTAGTAGTTTTAACAAAGCTCGTTTCTTGGCAAAACAATTAATCATAATTAACCGACTACGATAACACCAACTCTAATAAAAAAGACTTTAAGCTCTAGCCATGATGTGGATGCGGAGGTAGGAAAAGTGACGTGGCTATCGACTCGACTTCATCCGTTTCTAGATCTGTACGTTACATGTTCTAGCTAGGACCGATTTAAACAATGATTTATTTCAAGTTCAATTTCTTCCTTTAATTGATTTACTGCATACTAGTGCTCGATACCAAACACTTCACTTAGGTGTTGGACCTGCCTAGCTCACAGTATTTGTGCTTATGCTAGTGCTCAACCCGAACACTTCGCTTAGGTGTTGGGCTTGCCTAGCTTTATTTTCAGCACTTTAAAGAACTTAACATGGATTTGCACAACTTTATTACTTGATTTAACCATTTAGCCATTTGATCCTAGCTAGTTATAACTTTTTACACAAGATTTCGAATTGGATTTCCATCTAATCTCAAGCCACAATCACAGGTGAACAAATATGAAGTGAAAAACATGGGAGAAGCTAGCATCTATCATCTTAGAACGGTGTTATCGAGCTTTGTTATTAACAAACCAATCAATTCAATTAATTCAAGTTTCAACTACTAAAGTGATTTATGATCTATTCTGACCTAGACTCATTTAATATCAGTTCCAACACGTTGGTTATAGGTTCTAAGTGGAACAGTCTAGACGTCATTGTTCAAAATTGAAGTCAATTTAACATCAAAAGTCAAGAATTGAGCAATTCTATGCAAGAGAAATTTTAAAATTGAACCACGGAATCACAGAAAATCAAACAAGATCATGCATAATCCTAGAATCCTACCACACACTTAAACGGTTCTGTGTCCTCACAGGACTAAACTAGAGTAGAGAGATACGAAGAACCTGTGACGAGATGGTCGGTGTAGGGGATGAACACGGAGCGTCCGGAGCAGAGCGGAGTAGCTACTCAAGATCCTACAAAACAAAAACAACAAAAAGATCAAAAGGATACCGGGACAAGTGTCCCGGATCCACACAGAATAAAAGTTGAACAAAGAAGGTTAAGGGAATTTTGAAAATATTTTGACTCTTTTTTTTTTTTCAAATTCACGGCACGACACTCCTAGAGCAATCTAGTTCATCCAAGCTTAAACAGTTCAGAAAAAAATCACACCGAAACAGCAGACACGCAAAACGAGGTAGACCGGTATTAAACTCGTCGAAATTCAACAATCAATATGTCAAAAGATTCGAAATTGAAAACCCAACAACTAACCTTTTAGACACGACTCAAGAAAATGGACGGAAAGCGACGAAGTTGGCCAAAAACGTGAAAAACTTGTTTCGGGCATAACTGGAGCTACAGAGCTCCGATATGGACGATCAAGTATGCGTTAGAATCGGGCCGAAAAAATCTAACTGATTTTCAAAACAACACAAGTTTTCGGCGAAAACTTTAGGAGTTTTCGCCGAAAACATCTTTGGAAAACACACAAAAATAAGGGGACGCTCCTGTGACTTGTTTTCGGTTGAGAATTTTCAATTCTCGCCGAAAATTTATTTTGAAACCCCCTTTTTTTAAAAAAACTAACGAAAAACAAATTAAAACGAAAGAAAATTAAACTGACACTTTGCCTCCCCCAAACCTGACTCGAACGACGAAAAAGACTGACTCAATAATTCAAAAACGGACTCCAGCCGTGGGTTGCCTCCCACGAAGCGCTCTCTTTTAACGTCCTTGAGCCGGACGGTACCTGTTAGGGACCCCAACTTAGAAGTTCCTTGAAGCCAATCGTCTTCTTCAAGGATAGCGGTTGAGTGCCATGTCGCACTCCAGATGGGTGATGCAGCCGGTAATGCTCTAGTAGATCGCGGTTCTGGTTGGATGACCAGTTCTTCTCGAATTCTCCTACTGGAGGAGGAAGGAGGTAGTACAGCGCGGCATGATCAATGAGCTCCATCTTCTCTACAGGTTGACTCGGCGGAAGTGTAGGTGAGGGTATCTCCTCAATCTCTATGTGCTCCTCTTCGGCTTCAACTTCAGGATGGATTGGCTTTATGTCTTCATCAACCACCACCGCCAAGGATTCTTCTAGCTCATAATAGTCATGGATAGGATCATCATCTTCTTCTTTGAACAGCTCTTGAGCGTCTTCTGTCATTAACTGCTTTGGTTGCTCGAGCTTGATGTCCGTTGCGAGATGAGCTTGTAGCATTGAAGAGATATTATCCAAGGCAGATTGGGTTCTCGACGAGCATTGTTGATGTTCATGAAGCATCTCTTGGTTATCTCTAGCGCCACTTTGATGTTCTTGTTGGTGTATCTCTTGGTAACCTTGTAGCATTGAAGAGATCTTATCAAAGAGGGAGTCAAATCTCACCGTCTGTAGTTGTTGTTGATGTAGCAATTCTCGATAATCATCGGGATATGGTGCTTCATTGATGTACCACTCTCGGTACCGGTCATCCCACCTGTAATCCTACATAATCAAAACTAAAAAGCACTACCCAGGTAAATCATGGAAATATGGAGGGATAATAAATGGTAAGGCGGAAAGGTAGAAGAATAATTTGCCAACTCTTCTTTCAAACAATTAGAAGAGTCCCCGGCAACGGCGCCAATTTGATGCTGCAGTTTTAGAGGTATCAAATAACTAACCTACCGAAGTAGACTAGATCGTATTCTACTCGAGGTTTCTTCTAATCGACTACTCAAAGAAGTTGGCAATTTATTCAGGTTTAAACAAGTTGCGCGTGGTGTGAGTTCCACGACTTCTAATCTAACAAACAAGGAAATTAAGAGCAGGAAAAGTAAAAAGGTTGACTAACAGGAAGATAGACGAGCTTAGATTTCGAATCCCCCTTAGATCACCAAGGCAACAGCAATCAACAGATCAGCGGTTTTCAATTCCAATTCAATCGGTTTCTATACACCACCATAACTCCTGACCCTTAGGTTTAAGACCGGCGAACGTTCGCTCTACCCGTTCTAGCTACCAAGATTAACTAGCCGCCGCGGTACGATCGCCTCTCGCAACGACTTAATTAACTGGTGCAATTATTAACGATTTATGAGTTACTCTTGTAGTGGATTAACCCTAATCGGTTCCTACGAAAGGCACACTCCAATTTCAAGGTTAACTGGTTGAATTGATGTTTTAAAGAGAGGCGAGCGTTCGCTTCTATCCTCAGCTTTAACAAGAATCTAAACTAGGTGATCAAGTAAGACAAGTTTATGCGCCAAAGCAGGAAGATGTCTAGCGACTAACCCTAGCTTGCAAAAACCTAATCTAGGCGATCAACCAGAGAAGAAACATAAACAATGAAGAACAAAACAACCATGCAAAGAGAAACTGATTGAACTTTGAATCTAATTACCGCCGATCTGTGACCGCTTTAAAACCCTGGGTCACTTAGGGTTCATCTAATCTAAGCTCTACAAGTTCAGTTACTCATATCAGAAACAAGAGAATCAAAGGTAACAATGAAGATCATCATACAGAGGAAGAACAGATAAGAACTAAAAAACCTAATTCTGACGACTCCCGCGAAGCTTCAATCTCCTGGATCTTCAACTTTAAGCTCCGAGTTCTCCGAGGTGGAAGGATGGCGTCACGATCTCTCCACGGATCTTCGAACTCTCTAAACTCTATCTATCGACCCTAGAGTCGGCTGACTCTCAAAAGTCTGATTTGTGAAAATATGAATAATTATTCCCCCTTTTTCCTTTGGGCCGCTGGTTTAAGTATTTATACTTAAACCCTAAGTCGCCGGATTTGGCCTGATATTTTCGCCGAAAATACCTTGGTATTTTCGCCGAAAATCCTAGTGTAAATGGACGGTCCGCCGGCTGCTCTCTCCTGTTCTTTATTCTCGGTTCGAAAACTTTAGGGTTTCGCCGAAAACTTTCTTCACTTGACATCGGCCGGTTTGTGAACATATTTTCGCCGAAAATGCTTGGGGATTTTCGGCAAAAATTCCTTTGTAAACCGGGCAGGAATTTTCTGGACTTGATTGACTCCATTGATTGATTCCGGTGCAATCCCTCGAGGTTCCAACGCTTTAGACACGTCCTTGGCTACTTTATTTGACGGCAAAAACCTGTGCTAACATAAAAACACTAGAAAACCATCAAATAGACCCGAAAAGGGCCAAGGTAACACAAATGGCACGAGATAGGGCAATTGATTGAATATTCGTTATTCTACCCTAAAAACCATGTCTTAAGCAAAGAAATGTCGCTTAAATGAGGCTGATAATCACGTCAAATCGAGTGTCATCAGATTGCCTAGGCAGATTAGACAAAAAGCCCAAGAAGTAAAAGAAGGCCCAAAGCGGTGGCCCAGCACGGTGGCTCTTAGGGTTCCAAGACGAAGCGGACACGTGACGACATCCTGTGGAGACTACAAACGAGTGGCCAGGATTCAACCTTGGCGACCAAGACTGGGGTACTATAAATAACCCGTACACTCCACAAAACCGGAAGACAACACTTTTACCTAGCAGAAAAACGCTCCCCGGTACGTCACTCTCCCTCCTTTCCCATTCCTTCCCTAAATCAATCGCCTTACTTCCCCTTTAGAACTAACTACCCCCCATTGCTACTTACGAGGTACACCTCCCTTTGAAGACCAACAGGCTTGGGCTTCCATTATTGGGCCAGGCGACGAGGCTAGAACACTAAGTGTCCAGAGTTGAATGGTGCCACGAAGACGAGGGTGATGACGTTGAACGATGATAAACCTAGGCCTAAGAGCAAAGCAACTACATGCTAAAGCTAGAAAGAACAAAGAACGAAACTTTTGAAAATAATAATCTTTAATCAAGGGAGATTGTGAAACAATGAGTACAATGGATCATATATATAAGATTAGCTTCAGCCTAGAGATTCCCCATGTTCTTCTATGAAAGTGCTACTCATACAATTAAAAATTCGTAGCTAAATTAAAAAGGAATAAACAAACTAAGAGTTCTAAACTAAAGAGGAATCAAGATCCGTGTAGAAATCTTGTTATCACTTCAAAACATCAGAACTCCCTATTTCGAATGAATTTAGAAGCGAATAAGGAATTATTAGAAAGAACGTTTCGTTAGCTTTCTAATGGACTTTTCTTTGCACTGTTTGAGCTTTTTTACCTTTAGTTACGTCTGTCTTAGTAAAACAGGGCAAATTGACTTTTCCTTCATCAACAAGGAGAGCTAGTTTGTTTGGGGCCCAAGTAACTTAAGGAGGCTTAGATCCACCTTCTAATCCAGCGCTTGATGTTTGTAAATGTTGCACCGAGGATCACGTCATTCTGATATGAACCATCTGCAACTGTGGGTAGATGACCCTAATACCATAAGTTGATTGATCTGGAACAACGAGTCGACCTTAGATCCGGCGGAGAGTACTTGGACCCGCTGTTTGTATATAACCAGGAACCCTAATTGTCCATAGTTGAATGGTGCCACAAAAAATGGGTAATGACGTTGAACGACGATAAACCTAGGCCTAAGAGCTAAGCAACTACATGCTAAAGCTAGAAAGAATAAAGAACAAAAGGTCTGAAATAATAATCTTTAATCAAGGGAGGTTGTGAAACAATTAGTACAATGGATCATATATATAAGATTAAGTTCAGCCTAGGGATTCTCCATGTTCTTCGATGAAACTACTATTCATACAATTAAACATTTGTAGCTAAATTAAAAAGGAATAAACGAACTAAGAGTTCTAAACTAAAGAGGAATCAAAAACCGTGTAGAAATCTTACTGTCACTTCCAAACATCATACCTCCGTATTCCGGATCAATCTACAAGGGAATAACGTATACTTGGAAAGAATGTCCCGTTAGCTTTCTAACCGACTTTTCTTTGCACCGGTTGAGCTTTTGTAGCTTTAGTTATACGCGTATAAGTAAAATGGGGCAGATTGACTTTTCCTTCATCAACAAGGAGAGCTAGTTTCTTTGGGGCCCAACTAACTTAATGAGGCTTAGATCCACCTTCTAATCTAGCACTTGATGTTTGTTGATGTCGCACCTAGGATCACGTCATTCTGATATGAACCGTCAGCAACCTTGGGCAAATGACCCTAATATCGTAGGTTGATTGGTCATGAACAACGATTCGACCTTAGATCTGGCGGAGTAGTTGGACCCGCTGGTTGTATATAACAAGGTACCTTAAGTGTCCAGAGTTGAATGGAGCCACGAAGATGAGGGTGATGACGTTGAACGACGATAAACCTAGGCCTAAGAGCAACGCAACTACATGCTAAAGCTAGAAGGAACAAAGAACGAATGTTCAAAAAATAATAATCTTTAATCAAGGGAGGTTGTGAAACAATGAGTACAATGGATCATATATATAAGATTAGGTTCAGCATAGGATTCTCCATGTTCTTCTATGAAACTTCTACTCATACAATTAAAAATTCGTAGCTAAATTAAAAAGGAATAAACAAACTAAGAGTTCTAAACTAAAGAGGAATCAAGATCCGTACAGAAATCTTGTTGTCACTTCAAAACATCAGAACTCCCTATTCCGAATGAATTTAGAAGCAAATAAGGAATTCCTAGAAGGAACGTCTCGTTAGCTTTCTAATGGACTTTTCTTTGCACCGTTTGAGCTTTTTTACCTTTAGTTATGTCTGTTTTAGTAAAACAGGGCAAATTGACTTTTCCTTCATCAACGAGGAGAGCTAGTTTCTTTGGGGCCCAAGTAACTTAAGGAGGCTTAGATCCACCTTCTAATCCATCACTTGATGTCTGTTGATGTCGCACCTAGGATCACGTCATTCTAATATGAACCGTTAGCAACCGTGGGCAGATGACCCTAATATCGTAAGTTGATTGATCATGAACAACGAGTCGACCTTAGATCTGGCGGAGAGTAGTTGGACCCGATGGTTGTATATAACAAGGAACCCTAAGTTTCCAGAGTTGAATGGTACCACGAAGACGAGGGTGATGACGTTGAACGACGATAAACCTAGGCCTAAGAGCAAAGCAACTACATGCTACAGCTAGAAGGAACAAAGAACGAAAGTTCTGAAAATAATATTCTTTAATCAAGGGAGGTTGTGAAACAATGAGTACAATGAATCATTAACGTACAAGAATTAACTCACAACTATCAAGTCGTATGTAACTCCCGTCCCAAACCGACACGGATTTACCGGTGGTCGAGCCGAGATGAATGCTACTCGAAGATCCAGCATTTAAAGTAACGAGGGAAACGACCTTGAAATCCGAAACAAGTAAAACTGAGTACAAACTGAAATACCAAAATCCAACAACCATTTACAAAATTTCCCAACCCAAAAGCAACTGAAACATAAAACCAAAATAGATGTCACTCCAAAGTAGTTCACTAATCTTCACTTCACAGCTCCAACCTGCAACTCCTTCGAACTAAACCGAACACCTGAACTACAACTCACTACCACGCGCACCTGGAACAGAGAAACTGGTGGGGGATCAGCTTCCTAATGAAACTGAGTGAACCCACTGGGTTTAACTATGCACCGAACCTAGCCTAGGAGCGATCCCAACTCCACACACAAACAAAAGCGGAATCTGACACAGCCAATCTCATTTTAATTACTAACATGCTACTAGGTGATCACCCAAGGACTTACCTCCACCGATATACACAATTAATAAAATTCAGCAATGCATACTAGTCATCAATTCACTATATAACAACATCAACGGAGTCATCATACACACGATACAACACTTAATCACAATGCATCTTCCAACACGAGTAGCACCCACATTCATACATCAACCACACAACTCACAATTCACAGCTTCACAATTACCGACATCAACCAAGCACAACCCAACCAATCCATCCTCAAGCATTCACAATCAAGTACAACTTCACTTACACCCATTCATATGGACACACGCATACTCCACAATGCATACACGACACATAAATCACAACCACATACTTGACAAGTACATCACAACTACACATTCATTTGTCTATGTGAGTTCATTAGGCGTAATTGGTGTTTACCCATACACCACCCATGTCGGCCAGACGCACCCACTCTTTCAGGAGGGTCCAAGACGCATCCTTTCATCCAGAAGGATCCAGGGCCCAAACTTACATCGACACATCACAACAACAACAATAGATCACGCCACCCTTCCAGGAGGCGTGACCGCACCTCACTCTTCCAGGAGAGGTGACAATTTGGGGGCAGTGTAGGCTTCAATCCGGTTCTATCATTCATTAATCGCAATCATACATTCATCACTTAAATCCAACGACCAAAACCATCCATCAATTTCCCATCAAATCCATCAAAAACCAAAACCAAAGCATCCTTACTTTCCACGTCAACATCATGCTCAAATTCCTCATTCAAGACCAACCAATTCCAATCATCAAGTCCAACAACAATTCCCACATCAATTCCATCATTAATCAATTCCATCATTAATCAATTCCATCATTAACCAATTCCAACCCACATGCACATATCAGAAGCCAATCAACCACGCATAGCAACCAAGCAATTTCAATTAATCAACCCAAGTCCCAAATCCTTCATCCAATTCTATTGTCCAATTCCATAAGCCAATTCCACGTACCAATTCTATTATTCCATTCTAAGCATAAATCTACAACACTAGTCATATTAACCATCCACATCTCATCATAGCACCCCTATCACCCGAACAGCACATAACACCAATCATCTAATCACAAAGGGCATCAAACATCCTGATATGATCCAACAATGCTGCCCTAATGCCAACCGGTACTCCTACACCCCACCAGGGTCACCTGGCCGAGATAAGACCCTAGGACCTCACAAGAGGCATATAGAGCCTAGGGCAGGCCATCTTCAAGCCCTAAAGCCAAGGTACGCCCTGAAATATCGACAAAGTCCTTCCTTTGCAGGTAGAAAAGCTCCAAGAGATGGGATGCTATTCCAGGCCATGCTGCTGGCCAAGGATACAAGCCCTAGCAAGGAAGAAAACCCTCAACCTGCTCCTAGCCTGACCTCTAGAAGCCCTGAAGAAGAAGTCGGTCCCTTGAGTGACCCTCTGGAAGCATTTCTGGAGTATAGGAGGAAAAGAGCCCAAGAGTACTTGGCCTGGAGAGGAGAGCCTCCAAGAATTGGTCCTGATCCGAGCCATAAGGAAAAATGGAGTCCTTGGCCCCGAGGCACGGCACTTGGACAAACTCCACCCCTGGAGAGCTACATCAGGAGCTACTTGGAGGCCTACCAGAAGCTTAAAGAGGAAGGCCCAAGCAGAGATGGAGAGGGCCCAAGGAAAGTCCAGTCCCAAGCCCTAGACCGGCAACCGGAGTGATCCGAGGGATCCCATGAAGCCGTCCGAGAAGACCGGGTCTTTTGGACAAGGCCCTTTCCACTGAACCAACCCGGAGCTCCAGGTCCGTGACTGCCACTGGAATCAATCCCGGCGCCCGGCCGGTCAAGCCCATCGGGCCGCCACATGCGCCCAACCGGCCCGAGCAGTCGTGCACGGCCGGATTAGGGTTTTTGACCTAATTTAGGTCTTTTATTCTGCTTTAAAGACTACAACTATTATTTTATGTTTATTGCTTTTTGTCGGATTATTTAGGGGTTTTAGGATTCTAATTAGGAATATGACTCTTTATTCTATTCTTATTTAGGAAGTAGTGTTTAGGGAGGAGAGCTTGTTCCCTCACCTATATAAGGAGGCCGTCGGCCACCCTTGTAAACACAACTTTTATGAAATAAACAACCCCTTTTAGAACTTTGTTCTTGAAACCCTTAGTGTATTTGCATGTTGCAATACTGAAGGATCGACTATCATCAAGAGCATCCATCTCTTGGCGTGGCGTCATCGACTTGATACTTCTAGTTCCTAGCTGTTATATAGCTAGCGGGTCAAAGTCCTCTCCATCCCGATTCCTGACGATTTCTACGTCGTTGCACGATCATCAACTTGTGGTGTTCAAGGGTCGTCTGCCCACGGTTGCAGCGGTTCACATCAGTTGGTATCAGAGCACGGTTCAAGCTCAAGGACCACAATCTATCCCAGTCTCTAGGTTTACCTGGATTCATATCCTTTACTACTTTTTAGAAAAATAGCTTCGAAAATTCCCCTTCTATTTCAATTCTTGTATTCATTTTCGAGTTGTAAGGCAAGAGAAAATTGGTGGCCATCATACCATCAACAAAACCCTAATCGAGGTTAAGAAAAAGAAAAGAAAGCAAGGCCGCCCTTACCAAGTTATTTTCCTTTCGTTTTAAGTTTATTTCTATTAAGAGGGGATAGAAAATTTGCTTCAGTTTGCTAGCACTAACCATGGCAGATTGGAGGCTTGCCAAGTTAGAAGCTTCGTTGGGGGATGCTTCCCGAGTCATGCAACAGGTGCATGCCACCTTAGACCAATTAGAGGAAGAAGTCGGCACAACCCGGCGCCCAGCCCCCGGCGCCGCCCGACCGGCCCCGACACCCGACCGAAACCAACAAGACCCAGCGCCCCGGCGCTCAGCCCCGACGCTGGCCGACCATGCCCCGACACCCGAGCGTTCAGCCTAGACGCCGACCGGCACGACCAGCGCCTAGCACCGGCGCCCCAGCGCCCAGCCCCGGCGCCCCAGCGCCCAGCCTCAGTGCCCTCGTGCCCAGCCCCGGCACCCCAACGCCCGGCCCCAGCACTCGACGTGTCCCATGACCCCGGCGCCGCCCTGACCGACCCCGGCCAGACGCCGCCTGACCCCGGCGCCGCCTTGTCCACCCCCGACCCGACGCCGCCCGACCCCGACTAGCACTACCCGACCAGTCCCAGCGCCCCAGCACCCAGCCCCGGTGCTGTCCGACCAGTCCCCACCGCCCCAGCGCTCGGCACCGACGCGACTGGCCCTCCCCGATTAGTCCTGGCGCCCCAGCTGCCGGCTCCGGCCCTGCCCGACCAGGCCCCGACCTCCTAGTACCCGGCTCCGGCCCTGCCCGACCAGGCCATGGCCCCCCCAGCACCCGACCCCGACCTGTCGCTGGCAGACGCCCCCCGATGCATCCCCACCCGATGTGGCCCCCGACGTATCAACGTCAGACGCGTCCGGCGCGTCCCCGCCCGATGCTCAGTCGCGGTCCTACCCGGCCTAGACTGCCCCGACGCGACGATGCCCGACGCCGCCAACTGGCTGCCGCCCGATGGCCCCAGCCACCCCGACGGGTCATTGCCCAACGTCGCCAACCCCCCACTGCCCGCCGCCACCACCCAAGGCCCCGACGTGCCCTGGCCTACCTCCGGCGCCTCTGGCACCTAGTACCCGACCCGATGCTTCATCGACGGCCACCTGTGCACCCAAGATTCAATGGGAGATCACCTCCCGCCGAGTTTTGAGGGCTGCCCCGAGCGAAGAAGATCCGGATGCGGATCCGGATGTAGAAATGAGTGAAGAGCTCTCACCGGGCACTTCTCCAAGCCTTAACATTATTGCTGATAGTTTTTTAGGAGAAGGAGCTATGGAGACCGATGGAGAAAGCACAGATGGACTCGAGCCTTGGTCCGTTACTGACTCAAGTGACACTCCTAGGTCTAAAGAAGATGCTGAATCCTCCCGACCGTCGCCATCAAAATTATTGAAGTTTGGAAGAGGGTGATGAGTGCTAGAAGAGAACTTGAGATGGATTTGGGGACAAATCCAAGACAAGAAGAGGGGAATGATATGATCCAACAATGCTGCCCTGATGCCAACCGGTACTCCTACACCCAACCAAGGTCACCTGGCCGAGATAAGACCCTAGGACCTCACAATAAGCATATAGAGCCTAGGGCAGGTCATCTTGAAGCCCTAAAGCCAAGGTACGCCCTGAAATATCGACTAAGTCCTTCCCTTGCAGGTAGAAAAGCTCCAATAGATGGGATGCTATTCCAGGCCATGCTGCTGGCCAAGGATACAAGCCCTAGCAAGGAAGAAAACCTACAACCTGCTCCTAGCCTGACCTCCAGAAGCCCTGAAGAAGAAGTCGGCCCCTTGAGTGACCCTCTAGAAGCATTTCTGGAGTATAGGAGGAAAAGAGCCCAAGAGTACTTGGCCTGGAGAGGAGAGCCTCCAAGAATTGGTCCTGAGCTGAGCCATAAGGAAAAATGGAGTCATTGGCCCCGAGGCACGGCACTTGGACCAACTCCACCCCCGGAGAGCTACATCAGGAGCTACTTGGAGGCCTACCAGAAGCTTAAAGAGGAAAGCCCAAGTAGAGATGGAGAGGGCCCAAGGAAAGTCCAGTCCCGAGCCCTAGACCGGCAACCGGACCGATCTGAGGGATCCCATGAAGCCATCCGAGAAGACCGGGTCTTTTGGACAAGGCCCTTGCCACTGAACCAGCCCGGAGCACTAGGCCCGCGACTGCCACCTGAATCAAGCCCGACGCCCGGCCGGTCAAGCCACCAGGCCGCCACACGCGCCCAACCGACCCGAGCAGCCGTGCGTGGCTGGATTAGGGTTTTTGACCTAATTTAGGTCTTTTATTCTGCTTTAAAGACTACAACTATTATTTTATGTTTATTCCTTTTTGTCAGATTATTTAGGGGTGTTAGGATTCTAATTAGGAATAGGACTCTTTATTCTATTCTTATTTAGGAAGTAGCGTTTAGGGAGGAGAGCTTGTTCCCTCACCTATATAAGGAGGCCGCCGGCCACCCTTGTAAACACAAGTTTTATGAAATAAACAACCCCTTTTAGAACTTTGTTCTTGAAACCCTTAGTGTATTTGCATGTTGCAATACTGAAGGATCGACTTATCATCAAGAGCATCCATCTCTTGGCGTGGCGTCATCGACTTGATACTTCTGGTTCCTAGCTGTTATATAGCTAGCGGGTCAAAGTCCTCTCCATCCCGATTCCTGACGATTTCTACGTCGTTGCACGATCATCAACTTGTGGTGTTCAAGGGTCGTCTGCCCACGGTTGCAGCGGTTCACATCACATCCAATGTCACAATCACAACAACATTACATTTTATTCATCACTCCACATAATTAAAAACAGTTTAAGGGTAAACGGCTGGCTCACCGGCCACCCCCACCTGCAAGTACAGGGAAGCCATGTCATGAGTCCCAGGGTTACCCTCCTATCCATCCTTCATAGGACGACCCCACATTGGCAAGGCCATCCACCTGTTCATCATTTTAAAGGGCGACCCATAATGGCAGGACCACCCTCCTGCAACCACAATTATCAATTCTAGGCAGAAACACAATTACAACGTCATACCCCAACCCTCCTACACTCGTTACTACATCCAATCCATTTAGCATCAAGGTTAATCTTCCCCCCCCTTCGTGGCACATAACAAACAGCCCGCTATCATCACACAATTCATCATATCACAAGCATACAACAACCACCAACAATCACAGATACACAGTAATC
This sequence comes from Linum lewisii, assembly GCA_034768395.1. Lineage (NCBI taxonomy): Eukaryota > Viridiplantae > Streptophyta > Magnoliopsida > Malpighiales > Linaceae > Linum > Linum lewisii. The sequence goes on from CM068297.1 coordinate 43,424,213, forward strand.
AATCACAGAACAAAATCCAATTTTTCCTCTCTTCCAATTCATGCAATCCTATGTTCATCTAGGTTGAAATGGCAACTCCTCACACCGACCATACTACCTATCTTATGCTAAACCCTCACCTGACAAGAAGACGAGGCTCTAAAATGACTTCTAGAAGTCGAACAACCAAGCTCCCCTTCTCCAAAAATGAAGCTTCTTCCTTTTGCCACTGACAGCACCTCACTCTGAAATACCCAAAAACTCAGGGTGAGATCTCTTCCTCTCGATGCTATGAACGCGTGGCAAGAAAGGGATCATCAACGGGAGCTCTATAACTCCCGGAATCAAGGATTGAAGCTAAGGGGGTTTTTGGTTCGTCAAAAGGAATTTCGGGGAAAAAGAAAGAGGGGAAAATTGTGAATTTCCGTGAAAATCAGCATTTAATAGTCAGACCACGATACACGGCATGTATCATGGTCTGCCCACCTTGACAAATTTTTGCGTACTCGCTTGTATCTTTAACCCGACTCAACTATGAACGTCCCGGACTTTGATGGGGCCTCAAGAACATTGTTTCCAATGTCTCAAACACTCAAACTCGAGTTCCAAACCGTTCGGTTGGGTGGGGGTGTTACAAGTCTCCACAACTTCAAGAGATTTCGTCCACGAAATCACAACCCAACTCACCCTAGCAATGAATCCACAAATCACATTAAAACACAGCAACACAAGGATCACATCACCTCCTGAAACTCCCTCTTAACGGCTCTAGCAACACACACCTTCTAAGGGCACTACTCCCACACTACTTCGAACTTCTACCATACAGACACGCACAACCGAACCTCAATGGCACTACTCACCACAAGAACACAACCAAAACTCAACCAACCACTACTCACACAAGAGCACAACCACAACGCAAGAGCACAACTCAAGCAAAGCAAGAAAACTACCAACCAACACCTCTAACTAGAACTTCACATTCCTCAAACACTCCACCAACCTAGCCAAAATCTACAACAGCTCTACTCCTCCAACCAACCTCCTAGTCTACTACCACTTCCACTCCCAAACTACTCCGACACCCTCTTCACTATAGAAGGACACAAAACGTTTCAGTTGACCAATTTTCAGAAATCACAATGCATTTCAAATCACTTTCCTTTCAAGCTCAAAACACTTTTCCTTTCAAAACTTCCCACCCACTTTAAAACACTTTGAAAATCCCTAGAAAGTCGGTCTTGTGCTGATGCTTCATCCTTTCCCCATATGAGGTTAATTACTCCTCTAGAAGAAGAGACGAATCACCAACACAGTAGCAACTAACCAGGCTTTGATACCATCTGTAACACCCGTCCCAAACCAACCCAGGTTTACCCGTGGTCGATCCGATATGAATGCTACTCGAAGATCCATCATTTAAAATAACGAGGGAAATGACCTTGAAATCCGAAACAAACTTAAATCCAAAGGGCAACGGAAGCGCTTCCAATAAAGTAAAACCGAGTACAAACTGAAATACCAAAATCTAACAACCATTTATAAAATTTCCCAACCCAAAAGCGTCAACTGAAACATAAAACCAAAATAGATGTCACTCCAAAGTAGTACACTAATCTTCACTTCACAGCTCCAACCTGCAACTCCTTTGAACTCAACCGAACACCTGAACTTCAACTCACTACCACGCGCACCTGGAATAGAGAAACTGGGGGGGATCAGCTTCCTAATGTAACTGTGAACCCACTGGGTTTAACTATGCGCCCAACCTAGGGGGAGGGGGGATCAGCTTCCTAATGTAACTGTGAACTCACTGGGTTTAACTATACGCCCAACCTAGCCTAGGAGCGATCCCAACTCCACACACAAACAAAAGCGGAATCTGACACAGCCAATCTCATTTTAATTCTTAACATGCTACTAGATGATCATCCAAGGACTTACCTCCACCGATATACACAATTAATAAAATTCATCAATGCATACAAGTCATCAGTTCACTATATAACAGCATCAACAGAGTCATCATACACACGATACAACACTTAATCACAGTGCATCTTCCAACACGAGTAGCACCCACATTCATACATCAACCACACAACTCACAATTCACAGCTTCACAATTACCGACATCAATCCATCCAATCCATCCTCAAGCATTCACAATCAAGTACAACTTCACTTACACCCGTTCATATGGACACACGCATACTCCACAATGCATACACGGCACATAAATCACAACCACATACTCGACATGTACATCACAACTACACATTCATTGATCTATGTGAGGTCATGAGGCGCCATTGGAGTTTAACCATACACCACCCCTGCTGGCCAGCGCACCCACTCTTCCAGGAGGGTCCAAGACGCATCCTTTCTTCCAGAAGGATCCAGGGCCCAAACTTACATCGACACATCACAACAACAACAATAGATCACGCCACTCTTCCAGGAGGCGTGACCGCACCTCACTCTTCCAGGAGCGGTGACAATTTGGGGGCAGTGTAGGCTCCAATCCGGTTCTATCATTCATTAATCACAATCATACATTCATCACTTAAATCCAACGACCAAAACCATCCATCAGTTTCCCATCAAATCCATCTAAAACCAACATCAAACCATCATCACTTTCCACGTCAACATCATGCTCAAATTCCTCATTCAAGACCAACCAATTCCAATGATCAAGTCCAACAACAATTCCCATATCAATTCCATCATTAACCAACTCCAACCCACATGCACATATCACAAGCCAATCAACTACGCATAGTAACCAAGCAATTACAATTAATCAACCCAAGTCCCAAATCCTTCATCCAATTCTATTGTCCAATTCCATAAGCCAATTCCACGTACCAATTCTATTATTCCATTCTAAGCATAAATCTACAACACTAGTCATATTAACCATCCACATCTCATTATAGCACCCTTATCACCCTAACAACACATAACACCAATCATCCAATCACACAGGGCATCAAACATCCAATGTCACAATCACAACCACATTACATTTTATTCATCACTCCACATAATTACAAACAGTTTAAGGGTAAACGGCTGGATCACCAGCCACCCCCACCTGCAAGTACAGGGGAAGCCATGTCGTGAGTCCCAGGGTTACCCTCTGTCCATCCTTCATAGGACGATCCCACATTAGCAGGGCCATCCACCTGTTCATCATTTTAAAGGGCGACCCCACATTGGCAGGACCACCCTCCTGCAACCACAATTATCAATTATAGGCAGAAACACAGTTACAACGTCATACCCCAACCCCCCTACACTCGTTACTACATCCAATCCATTAAGCATCAAGGTTAATCTTTCCCCCACTAGTGGTACATAACAAAAAGCCCCCTATCATCACACAATTCATCATATCAACAAGCATACAACAACCACCAACAATCACAGATACACAACAATCAATCACAGAACAAAATCCCATTTTACTCTCTCTTCCAATTCATGGAATCCTATGTTCATCTAGGTTGAAATGGAAACTCCTCGCACTGACCATAATACCTATCGTACGCTAAACCCTCACCTGACAAGAAGACGAGGCTATAAAACGACTTCTAGAACTCGAACAACCAAGCTCCCCTTCTCCAAAAATGAAGCTTCTTCCTTCTGCCACTGACAGCAACTCACTCCAAAATACCCAGAAAATTAGGGTGTGATCTCTTCCTCTCATCGCTACGAATGCGTAGCAAGAAACAGATCATCAATCGGAGCTCTACAACTCCCGGAATCATGGATTGAAGCTAAGGAGGTTTTTGGAAAGAGAAAGAGGGGGGAAATTGTGAATTTTCGTGAAAATCAGCATTTAATAGTTAGGCCACGATACACGGTGTGTATCATAATACATGGCGTGTATTATAATACACGGCCATGTATCATGGTCTGCCCACCTTGACAAATTTTCGCGTACTCGCTTGTATCTTCGAGCCGACTCAACTATGAACGTCCCGGACTTCGATGGGGCCTCAAGAACATTGTTTCCAATGTCTCAAACACTCAAACTCGAGTTCCAAACCGTTTGGTTGGGCGGGGATGTTACATCGTATTTCCACGAGGCTCTCTCAATTGCCACTACTCACACGGTTCATGGACGATCTATTCATTTAAAAGGAGTTTGGTTTAAAAGCAACGAAATCAAAAACATAAACGAAACTAAAGCAAGAAAGTAAAGCGGTGCAAATCAAAGATAAAGGATGTTCACTTGGAAAGATAGCTTCATCATGCTCAAGAGGAACAAATACACAAACAAACCAAACATGATCGAGGATGCAATCGAATGACCACGCAAATCCCTTCTATAGACTCAATGCACTCTCGTAGCACTAAGTTCCTATCCTAGCACCACTCAACCTAAGCTCTCGCTCTCAAGCTAAGTGACTAAGGATGCACTAAAGGTGTTTGATGAAATTCCAAGCTACAAAACCCTCTCCTATGACTCTATGACCACAAGGCTAGACATCACGCTCTCATGTCAATGTTTTAACACTAAGAGAATCATCAAAAGAATAATCAAAGTTCAATTGAGTGAAAAAAACTAAGTGCACACCAAGTGTTCAATAAAATGCACAAGAGAGAAATTATGCAACTATGGTTTAATTGAGATGATCTAATCTCTTAGGACATACTCTCTTCAATCCCTAGACCTACAATCCATGTAATCTAAGCACTCTCATGCATTACATCACAAAGAATAGACCAAATCAAGCAAACATGGCAATCAATGGAATTAAAAACAAGTCTAGAGATCATCTTCTTACATCCAAGATCAATCATAGCTTGTTTACATAATCATCCTCTATCATAGCACAACTATCTATCAATCCAAGGAAACCTTGGAAATCATCCACACATGGCCAAGGAAATGAAGGAAAGGGAAAGAGAGATGATCACCAAGAACACCATAGCTTGGATCCTTGGATAGTCTTCAATCCTCCACTTCTAGCTTCTCCTCCAAGGTTGTGGACTTCAATCCAAGCTCCTCTACTTTGAGTTGCACCTTGCTCTAGGGTTGTGATTGGGAGATGAAAAGAAGAGAGGGAGAAAGGGTTTCTGTCGAAGACTGATGACACTCGATTTGACGTGATTATCAGCCTCATTTAAGCGACATTTCCTTACTTGAAACGTGGTTTTAGGGGTAAAATAGCGAATATTCACTCAACTACCCTATTTCCTACCGATTTGGTTACTTTGGCCCTTTTTGGGTCAATTTGATGGTTTTCAAGTGTTTTTGTGATAGCACAGATTTTTGCCATCATATACGTAGCCATGGACGTATTCAAGACCTCAAGGAGTGAACCAGAAATCAAACTGGATTCAGAACCGAAGATCCAACTGCCCAGCACAATATTTTCGCCAAAAATACTACACAGTTTTCGGCGAAAATACCTTCAGAAAACCCACAAACGGAATGAGCTGAAAATACTATAATGTTTTCGCCAAAAACTTATGAAGAAATCAGCCGACGGAAGCAGCAATTTACAAAGGAATTTTCGGCGAAAATAATCCCTTATTTTCGGCGAAAATAATAGAACAAATCCGGCGACTTAGGGTTTAAGTATAAATACTTAAACCGGCAGCCCAGGAAAGAAAAGACACAATCATTATTCATACTTTCACAAATCAGACTTTTGAGAGTCAGCCGACTCTAGGGTCGATAGATAGAGTTTAGAGAGTTCGAAGATCCGTGGAGAGATCGTGACGCCATCCTTCCACCTCGGAGAACTCGGAGCTTAAAGTTGAAGATACAGGAGATGGAAGCTTCGCGGGAGTCGTCAGAATTAGGTTTTTCAGTTCTTATCTGTTCTTCCTCTGTATGATGATCTTCATTGTTGCCTTTGATTCTCTTGTTTCTGATATGAATAACTGAACTTGTAGAGCTTAGATTAGATGAACCCTAAGTGACCCAGGGCTTTAAAGCGGTCACGGATTGGCGGTAATTAGATTCGAAATTCAATCAGTTTCTCTTTGCATGTTTGATTCGTTCTTCATTGTTCATGTTTCTTGTCTGGATTGATCCCCTAGATTAGATTCTTGTTAAGCTAAGGATAGAAGCGAACGCTCGCCTTACTTTAAAACATCGAATTGAACAATTAACCTTATAATTGGAGTGTGCCTTTCGTAGGAACCGGTTAGGGTTAATCCGCTGCAAGAGTAACTCATAACTCATTAGTAATTGCACCAATTAATTAAGTCGTTGCGAGAGGCGACCATACCCGGGCGGCTAGTTAATCTTGGTAGTTAGAACGGATAAAGCGAACGTTCGCCGGTCTTAAACCTAAGGGTAAGGAGTTATGGTGGTGTATAGAAACCGATTGAATTAGAATTGAAAACCGCTGATCTGTTGATTGTCGTTGCTCTAGTGATCTAAGGGGGATTCAAAATCTAAGTTCGTCTATCTTCTCGTTAGTCAACCTTTTACTTTTCTGTCTTTTATTTTCCTTTGTTCATTAGATTAGAAGTCGTGGAACTCACACCACGCACTAAGTGCTTAAACCTGAATAAATTGCCAGCTTCTTTGAGTAGTCAAGAAGAAGAGACCTCGAGTAGAATACGATCTAGTCTACCTTGGTAGATTAGATATTTGATACCGCTAATACTGCAGCTATCAAATTGGCGCCGTTGCCGGGGACTCTTCTAATTGTTTGAAAGAAGAGTTGGCAAATTATTCTTCTACCTTTCTGCCTTACCATTTAATTTTCCTCCATATTTCCATGATTTACCTGGGTAGTGCCTTTGAGTTTTGATTATGCAGGATTACAGGTGGGATGACCAATACCAAGAGTGGTATGTCGATGAAGCACCGTATATTGAGGATAACCAAGAGATGTATATACTAGCTCATCAGCATCGACAACAGACGACGAGAATAGAATCCTTCTTGGAGAATATCTCTACAGAGCTACAAGCTCACAAAGAGATAGACTCACATGTTCATCAAAATTGACAACAGACAGCAAGAGTAGAATCCGCCTTGGATGATCTCATTTCGAAGCTGCAAGCTCGTAACGTAGTGGATGTCGAGCTCGAGCAACCAAATCCACTAATGGAAGAAGATGCTCAAGAGCTGTATGAAGATGAACATGACAATCTCACCAATGACTATTGCGAGCTAGAAGCATCTGATGAAGAATCCTTGGTGGTGACGGTTGATGAAGACATAGAGCCAATCCATCTTGAAGTTGAAGCCGAAGAGGAGCACATAGAGATTGAGGAGATACCCTCACCTACACTTTCGCCGAGTCAACCTGTAGAGAAGATGGAGCTCATTGAACATGCCGCGCCGTACTACCTCTTTCCTCCTCGAGTAGGAGAATTCAAGAAGAACTGGTCATCCAACCAAGATCGCGATCTATTGGAGCATTACCGGCTACATCACCCTTCTAGAGTGCTACATGACACTCAACCGCACACCTTGAAGAAGACGATTGACTTCAAGGAACTCCTAAGTTGGGGTCCCTAACAGGTACCGTCCGGCTCAAGGACGTTAAAAGAGAGCGCTTCGTGGGAGGCAACCCACGGCTGGAGTCCTTTTTGAATTTTTGAGTCAGTCTTTTCGTCGTTCGAGTCAGGTTCGCGGGAGCCGAAGTGTCAGTTTGTCTGATTTATTATTTTTCGTATAGAATCTGTGTGTCATAGAGTCAGTCGCAAGTTGATTGAGGTCTTTTCGATTTTTGTGGATTTAACTGTGATTTTCTGAAGTCTGTCGGGTTTGCAAAAATATTTTCAATCGTAGTGTTCAAAATTTTCGACGAATTTTCAATGCCATTTTCGGCGAAATCACCTTTTGGTTTTTCAACTGAGTCTCCCTGTTTAACATTTTCGGACCGAAATTTATAATGTTTTCAGTGAAATAGTTTTTGAAAACCAGGCAATGATTTTAACGCTTCTTTTCGATGAAAACATATGGTTACTTTCGGCGAAAACACACTTGAAAAACCGGCAGTGCATTTGAACTAAAATTTTCGGCGAAAACCCTCTTATTTTCGCCGAAAACTCTTTTGAAAATCACCCCAACTATTCACTTTAAAATCCGGATTCATCCTCTCTCTCTTCCTTCTTTCAGTTTCTCATTCAATCGTCAAAATATTTATAAAATTCCCCTTAACCTTCTTTGTTTGACTTTTATTCTGTGTGGATCCGGGACACTTGTCCCGGTATCCTTTTGATCTTTTTGTTGTTTTTGTTTTGTAGGATCTTGAGTAGCTACTCCGCTCTGCTCCAGACGCTCCGTGTTCATCCCCTACACCGACCATCTCGTCACAGGTTCTTCGTATCTCTCTACTCTAGTTTAGTCCTGTGAGGACACATAACCGTTTAAGAGTGGGGTAGGATTCTAGGATTATGCATGATCTTGTTTGATTTTCTGTGATTCCGTGGTTCAATTTTAAAATTTCTCTTGCATAGAATTGCTCAATTCTTGACTTTTGATGTTAAATTGACTTCAATTTTGAACAATGACGTCTAGACTGTTCCACTTAGAACCTGTAACCAACGTGTCGGAACTGATATTAAATGAGTCTAGGTCAGAACAGATCATAAATCACTTCGGTAGTTGAAATTTGAATTAATTGAATTAATTGGTTTGTTAATAACAAAGCTCGATAACACTGTTCTAAGATGATAAATGCTAGCTTCTCCCATGTTTTTCCACTCCATATTTGTTCACCTGTGATTGTGGCTTGAGATTAGGCGGAAATCCAATTCGAAATCTTGTGTAAAAGTTATAACTAGCTAGGATCAAGTGGCTAAATGGTTAAATCAAGTAAATTGAGTTGTTCGAATTAATTGCTAAATTCTTTAAAGTGCTCAAAATAAAGCTGGGCAAGCCCGACACCTAAGTGAAGTGTTCGGGTTGAGCACTAGGAAAGACACAAATACTGTGAGCTAGGCAGGTCCAACAACTAAGTGAAGTGTTTGGTATCGAGCACTAGTATGGAGTAAATAAATTGAACGAAGAAGTTGAAACTTGAAATAAATTGTTGTTTAAATCGGTCCTAGCTAGAACATGTAACGCACAGATCTAGAAACGGATGAAGTTGAGTCGATAGCCACGTCACTTTTCCTACCTCCGCGTCCACATCATGGCTAGAGCTTAAAGTCTTTTTGATTAGAATTGGTGTTATCGTAGTCGGTTAATCATAATTAATTGTTTTTCCAAGAAACGAGCTTTGTTAAAACCACTACTTGAAGTGTGCAGAAATTAGTGAGATCGAAAACTTGTTTGGTTGATGTTCTTACATGTGTAGGTTAAGTTTCTACGTGGAACAGTCTAAACCAAATTGTTAGAATTGAATCTCGGTTTAATCTCGTGTCATTTGTGAATTTGAGTGTGTTCTAGTTCAGTTTGCTTGAGGACAAACAAAAGCTTAAGTGTGGAGTATTGATGACACTCGATTTGACGTGATTATCAGCCTCATTTAAGCGACATTTCCTTACTTGAAACGTGGTTTTAGGGGTAAAATAGCGAATATTCACTCAACTACCCTATTTTCTACCGATTTGGTTACTTTGGCCCTTTTTGGGTCAATTTGATGGTTTTCTAGTATTTTTGTGATAGCACAGATTTTTGCCATCATTTACGTAGCCATGGACGTATTCAAGACCTCAAGGAGTGAACCAGAAATCAAACCAGATTCAGAACCGAAGATCCAACTGCCCAGCACAATATTTTCGCCAAAAATACTACACAGTTTTCGGCAAAAATACCTTCAGAAAACCCATAGACGGAATGAACTGAATTGCAATGAAGTTTTCGGCGAAAATACTATAATGTTTTCGCCGAAAAGTTATGAAGAAATCAGCCGACGGAAGCAGCAATTTACAAAGGAATTTTCGGTGAAAATAATCCCTTATTTTCGGCGAAAATAATAGAACAAATCCGGCGACTTAGGGTTTAAGTATAAATACTTAAACCGGCGGCCCAGGAAAGAAAAGACACAATCATTATTCATACTTTCACAAATCAGACTTTTGAGAGTCAGCCGACTCTAGGGTCGATAGATAGAGTTTAGAGAGTTCGAAGATCCGTGGAGAGATCGTGACGCCATCCTTCCACCTCGGAGAACTCGGAGCTTAAAGTTGAAGATCCAGGAGATTGAAGCTTCGCGGGAGTCGTCAGAATTAGGTTTTTCAGTTCTTATCTGTTCTTCCTCTGTATGATGATCTTCGTTGTTGCCTTTGATTCTCTTGTTTCTGATATGAGTAACTGAACTTGTAGAGCTTAGATTAGATGAACCCTAAGTGACCCAGGGCTTTAAAGCGGTCACAGATTGGCGGTAATTAGATTCGAAGTTCAATCAGTTTCTCTTTGCATGTTTGATTCGTTCTTCATTGTTCATGTTTCTTGTCTGGATTGATCCCCTAGATTAGATTCTTGTTAAGCTAAGGATAGAAGCGAACGCTCGCCTTACTTTAAAACATAGAATTGAACAATTAACCTTATAATTGGAGTGTGCCTTTCGTAGGAACCGGTTAGGGTTAATCCGTTGCAAGAGTAACTCATAAATCATTAGTAATTGCACCAATTAATTAAGTCGTTGCGAGAGGCGACCGTACCCGGGCGGCTAGTTAATCTTGGTAGTTAGAACGGATAGAGCGAACGTTCACCTGTCTTAAACCTAAGGGTAAGGAGTTATGGTGGTGTATAAAAACCGATTGAATTAGAATTGAAAACCGCTGATCTGTTGATTGCCGTTGCTCTGGTGATCTAAGGGGGATTCGAAATCTAAGTTCGTCTATCTTCTCGTTAGTCAACCTTTTACTTTTCTGTCTTTTATTTTCCTTTGTTCATTAGATTAGAAGTCGTGGAACTCACACCACGCACTAAGTGCTTAAACCTGAATAAATTGCCAGCTTCTTTGAGTAGTCAAGAAGAAGAGACCTCGAGTAGAATACGATCTAGTCTACCTTGGTAGATTAGTTATTTGATACCGCTAATACTGCAGCTATCAAAGGCTGTGAAATCTGAATAATGAAAAATTGCCCCCTTTGTTTTCGTCGAGTCTGCGTTAAATAGGTTGCTCGAAAAGCCTAAAGTTTTCGGTGAAAACTTTATAAGTTTTTGCCGAAAATTTACTTGAAAATCCAAGTTCCGCCTTCTGGAAATTCTAATGCACCAACTTCTCGGCGAGAACTTGATAGCTCTTGTGACGGCTCTATCTCCTCTGTCCTAGCTCCGATTGACCTCCCGTTTGCTCCTATGCGCTCCTTGTCATACATACTTCGAAACCATAAGCTGAAAATGCTGGAAGAAACATCCAATAGACCACGAATTTGGCTCCAAAGTGGCAATCGGACAACAAATAGACACTTGGCACGAAACTTCAATAAAAGCACATAGGGCATGTCATTTCGCGATCAAACACTGTCATTTCATAGGTCAATGATTAGCTCAAAATGCACTAAATAAAGTCACATCAAATTCCCCTACGACTAAGCTTTGCTTGTCCTCAAGCAAATGAATTAGAAAACATCCAAGTTCACAAATGACAGGATCGGTCCCATTGAGATTCAACCAATAACAATTTGTGTTAGACTGTTCCACGAACAAACTTCACCTACAAATGCAAGAACGTCAACCAAACAAGTCTAGACCTCATTATTTTCTGCACACTTCAAGTAGTAGCTGACTAGGACATTGTTCTTACCGACCACAACAACACCAACTCTAATCAAAAGGACTTGGATTCGGGATATGAAACGGATTAGGTGGGGTTAGGAAATATTTGGGAATGGTGAGTGATAGTGACGTGGCTATCAACTCGACTTCGTCCGCCTCTAGATCTGCACTCCACACACTCAAGCTAGGATTTCTTTCTTCCAAGGCTTTTCTTCCAGCACTTTGCTTACTGCATACTAGTGCTCGATCCAACACTTCATTTAGGTGTTGAAACGGCCTAGCTCACAGTCTCCGCCTTTGCTAGTGGTCAACCCGACACTTCACTTAGGTGCCAAGCTTGCCTAGCTTTTCTTTCGGCACTTCAGGAATTTGAGCAACTTAAACACTTTCTTTTGAGCATTTTCTTTTGAACATTTTCTTCACATAATAGCCACTTGATCCTTAGCCCCTTAAAACTTCCACACAAGATTTAGAATAGGAATTCCGTCTAATCTCAAGCCACAATCACGAGGGATCAAAAAGGGAATGAAAAACATGGATGAGGGCTGAAAGTGTATGTGTGTAAACCAACAAATAGGTCAAGGCTCAGTGGGGTTATCCTAAAGGATAATGATTCGGGTAGGCTTTTTGGCTGAATGTGGTGAAATTCTAATTGCCTTTATCATCTTAGAACAGTGTTATCGAGCGGCACAAAAACACGTATCAAACCAATCAACCAACATACAAGAGTGATCCAATCTCTGTTCTGACCTACACTCAATTTGATATTAGTGCTGGCATGCTGGTTAAAGGTTCTAAGTGGAACAGTCTAAACGTCATTGTGAAAACTTGAAGTCAATTAAACACCAAAAGTCAAGAACCGAATGATTCTATGATATAGGAATTTGGAAAACAATCAAGATCATGCACACACTCAAAACATAGCATTCTACTTCTACCGACAAACAATCACACCAAACCTCATATTCCCCCTACAACTAGCATGAGCATTGTCCTCAATGGTCAAGAGAGAGAGGGTAAGGCGTAACGATTATACCATACGGTGAAGAGGGGCATAGGAGGTAATAGTGGTGAAAGAGTGTCATGACGATCATTGGTGAAGAGTGATCCCAAATGCTTGCTAAACCTTATTCAAAAAGCTAAAACAACACAAAAACCTCAAGCAACAATTAAAAGCGAAAAAGTAAAGATAACATAGGGTGCCTCCCAAGAAGCGCTTAGTTACTGTCTTAAGCTCGATGATACCTGCGTTATGGTATCTGACTTAACACCTCCTTCAAGTCAAGTAGCTTCTTCCATGATGAAGGTTGAGCTCCAAGAAACAACAAAAGCAAAGGGTAGACTAGCCAATGAGCAAAGATTGAGTATCAATTGTTACCTTGACTTGGCTCACTACTCTTGAGTATCAAAGCTTGAGGAAGATAGTATGGTAGAGGGCCACCATTGAGCTCCATCGTTACCAAGTTGGCGATGCCACAGTCCTCCGGTTCAAGTATAGGCGGCTCCACCCTTATGTCTACCTTAGGAGGGGCTATGAAGCTTGTGTCCGTCTCTTGGCACAAATACTTCATGATTAAGCAAGAAGTTTGAAAAGTACTCTCAACCTTTGGTGGCACCATAATAGGGTGGTGATGTTCACTTTCGTGCTCCACTTTCGGTACCACCTCTTCTTGAAGAGTCTTCAAATCATCTCTCACCACCTCTAAAGGGTCATCATCCTCAAGTCTCCTTGAATCTTCTATCCAAACCCCATTGTCGCTCGGTGTGTCCTCGGAAAGAATGTGCCCTTCAATCTCCTCCACTACCAAATTTTCTTCCGTGTCAAGCTCTTCGGATTCACAAGTGTCATCTTCATCATCATAAACATGCTCCACCTCATGGGGTTGACATTCATTTTTAAGAATCTCGTTCATGAGCGCCATGCTTTGAGCTAAGCGATTAATCCGGTTCGCATTATCTTCCGCAATTTGCAAGATCTCTAGCATGGGAGAAGGTGGAGGAGGTTCCTCAGAGCTTACAAACTCCTCTTGTGGACGCTCACTTTCTTTCACCATATTCAAGAGTTCCTCTAACATGGAAGGAGGTGGAGGGTGTTGATCATGGCTCATGAACTCCTCATGAGGCTGCTCACTTTCTTGCACCATCTTTAAGAGCTCCTCTAGTATGGAAGGTGGTGGAGAATGTTGTACATGGCTTGTGAACTCCGGCAAGATTTGATGGTATAGTGGAGGTAGAGAGGAGCATTGTTCATTCCACATTGGTGTTGAAGCTTGTTGTTCTTGACCCACCATTGGCCATCTCCCTCAAAAGTCCATTGGTAGTAGTTGGATGAAGTAGGATGACCATAGTATGGGTTAAGAGATGGATTCCACCCTTGATAGGTACCAAAACCATTACTTCCATTCCACGAGTTCATCTTACTTGCAATCTTGCCCCCATGAACTAAGTGAGGTAGAGAACGGATTGGTGGATCAATGACTTGCTCGAGGCCTTGAGGTTGTACTTGGAAGCGAGTGAATCGACTCATACACTAGCACAAGGTACCTACACACAAGCTCAACAAGACACCAAAGTAACACGACAATGCGGGATAACAAAACCAAACAAACAAATACAAAGAAGCAAAAAATAAAACGGAAGGAAGTGAATAGATAGGTCCACTACTAAATGCTTTCTTAGGATTGAGAAAGTCCCCGGCAACGGCGCCAAAAACTTGACGTGCAAGAATTAACTCACAACTATCAAGGTCGTATTTCCACGAGGGCTCTCTCAATTGCCACTACTCACACGGTTCATGGACGGTCTATTCATTTAAAAGGAGTTTGGTTTAAAAGCAACAAAATCCAAAACATAAACGAAACTAAAGCAAGAAAGTAAAGCGGTGCAAATCAAAGATAAAGGAGGTTCACTTGGAAAGATAGCTTCATCATGCTCAAGAGGAACAAATGCACAAATAAATCAAACATGATCGAGGATGCAATCGAATGACCACGCAAATCCCTTCTATAGACTCAATGCACTCTCGTAGCACTAAGTTCCTATCCTAGCACCACTCAACCTAAGTTCTCGCTCTCAAGCTAAGTGACTAAGGATGCACTAAAGGTGTTTGAAGAAAAGCCAAGCTACAATACCCTCTCCTATGACTCTATGACCACAAGGCTAGACATCACACTCTCATGTCAATGTTTTAACACTAAGAGAGTCATCAAAAGACTAACCAAAGTTCAATTGAGTAAAAAACTAAGTGCATACCAAGTGTTCGATAAAATGCACAAGAGAGAAATTATGCAACTACGATTGAATTGAGATGATCTAATCTCTTAGAACATACTCCCTTCAATCCCTAGACCTACAATCCATGTAATCTAAGCACTCTCATACATTACATCACAAAGAATAGACCAAATCAAGCAAACATGGCAATCAATGGAATTAACAACAAGTCTAGAAATCATCTTCTTACATCCAAGATCAATCATAGCATGTTTACATAATCATCCTCTATCATAGCAAAACTGTCTATCAATCCAAGGAAACCTAGGAAATCAGCCACACATGGCCAAAGAAATGAAGGAAAGGGAAAGAGAGATGATCACCAAGAACACCATGGCTTGGATCCTTGGATAGTCTTTAATCCTCCACTTCTAGCTTCTCCTGCAAGGTTGTGGACTTCAATCCAAGCTCCTCTACTTTGAGTTGCACCTTGCTCTAGAGTTGTGGATTGGAAATGAAAAGAAGAGAGGGATAAAGGGTTTCTGTCGAAGGCTGTGAAATCTGAATAATGAATAATTGCCCCCTTTGTTTTCATCGAGTCTACTTTAAATAGGCTGCTCGAAAAGCCTAAAGTTTTCGGCTGCGAAAACTTTATAACTTTTTGCCAAAAATTTACTTGAAAGCTCCACCTTCTGGAAATTCTGATGCACCAACTTCTCGGCGAGAACTTGATAGTTCTCGCCGAAAACTCCTTTAGAAATAGGTGCAGAAATCCCAAACTTGTGACGGCTCTATCTCCTCCTTCCTAGCGCCAATTGACCTGCTGTTTGCTCCTATGCGCTCCTTGTGATCCGTACTTTGAAAATGCACGAAGAAACATAGAATAGACCACGAATTTGGCTCCAAAGTGGAAACCGGACAACAAATAGACACTTTGCAAGAAACTTCAATAAAAGCACATAGAGCATGGCATTTCGCGATCAAACACGGTCATTTCATAGGTCAATCATAAGCTCAAAATGCACTAAATAAAGTCACATCAATCATGTATATAAGATTAGGTTCAGCCTAGGGATTCTCCATGTTCTTCTATGAAACTACTACTCATACAATTAAAAATTTGTAGTTAAATTAAAAAGGAATAAACAAACTAAGAGTTCTAAACTAAAGAGGAATTAAGATCCGTGTAGAAATCTTGTTGTCACTTCAAAACATCAAAACTCCCTATTTCGGATGAATTTAGAAGCGAATAAGGTATGCCTAGAAATAACGTCTCGTTAGCTTTCTAATGGTATTTTCTTTGCACCGTTTGAGCTTTTGTACCTTTAGTTATGTGCGTTTAAGTAAAACGGGGCAACTTGACTTTTCCTTCATCAACAAGGAGAGCTAGTTTCTTTGGGGCCCAAGTAACTTTAGGAGGCTTAGATCCACCTTCTAATCTAGCACTTGATGTTTGTAAATGTTGCACCTAGGATCATGTCATTCTGATCACTACAAGAAATAGGGTTTTCTGTGATGGAAAATTAGCGACAGAAAAAGTTTCATCACAGAAAGTACTCATTTTAGTGACCAAACATAAAATCTGTTACCAAAAGGTCATGACTCTAAATCGACCATCATAAATCCGTCGTCGTATGCCTTCTTGTCTATAGTGACGGTACATACTGTGACGGTGACTTCTGGTCGTAGTTTCCCTCACTATTAGCTGCGACGGATGTCGTGGTCGCCTTTTCTCGTACTGTATTATGCGACGGCTACGTTTGGTCGCTTTTTCCCTCTTCATTTTTTGTGACGGATAGGGTTTGGTCTCTTTTGGAATCACTATTTTAGGGGACGAATCTGTTTGGTCGTATTTGACCTTCCTTCTTAAAGAGACGTTTTCATCTGTCACAAAATCCCAACCACTTGACTTTGATTAAAAAATCACACAAAAGCACTCCAACTTCGATTAAAGTCACAAAATTGCTTCCGCCATGAATTGAACTTGTGCATGTTGAATCCTGGGTTGCTTCACTTACCACTAGGCTAGTACTCATAACGTGTCCATGTTATTTTTTAAAAGTATTTCTTGTTTTTTCTCTTAAAACATATCGTCTAAATCTTCCAGTCCAGACATATATAACCTAAAATCGCAAGCTCTGCGGCGAACACCCCCCATATAACCTAATTTGTAATCGCTGATCAGTTACTCTGATGGCTCGAAGCTTTCCAGGTAAGCGGTCTCTTGTAGGAGTTTTCTCCTTCTCTATATTAGGCTGTGTGCTTCTTCAATGTTTCCAGTCGCTTGTTGGAATCTATTGACACTCGTTTTGACATGGCGAGGAGAGCAAGTCGGACTAGGTTTAGGTTACTTTTAGACTTTGTTCGAGATATTTTCTTAAGGAGATCGAGTAAGGTTGGGTTAGGTCTAGTTTGAACACATATTTTGGGGGAGAAGAAGCTCCAAAGCTCCACTGTTGTTACCAGCTTTCTTTCCCTGCTCTTTAACTAATTTCTATCTTTCATTTACATAACCGTTCTTCTGAGAATGAGAGTGTTATGGAAGAGGGAGGTCTTGCACTTTTCACGGTATAATTTGTCTGAGATGGTTCAGCATATATGAACTGTTGTTTTAAACTGCTGATGTTTTACATATGGTGGCAATTCATTTTCTAATTGTCGAATACAATGTTGTGATTGGTATTAGAATATGCCTAAAACCATTGTATATCAGAGTACATAGTCTTGCCCCCCACCTCAAATAAGTAGCTCCCATCTAGAATGTGGGGGTCATTCTTATGTGGATTGCAAGCATATTTAATGAACTGTTAGTTTTCTTTTTCTCATATAAGCAAATGTTGACATATGCTATAATCATCTTGTGGCAGATAAACAAGTATGCATTCTCTAATGGGCAAGATTTCGTAGAGAAGCATAGAGAACTAGGGGCAAATCTTGAGGTAGTATATCCTAGTACTAAAACAAGTAGACAAATATCCTTGGAAAACACAAACGATGGGAAACTATTGTAAATAGTCTTGCTGAAAGTACTATGTTGATGACTCGCAGGTAGATATACTAGTGCAGTGCTTTAGTTTCTTCTTGGAGGACGATGCTGAGCTTGAGCACATAAAAAAGGTTAGTTAGACTTGTCCTCCTTCTCATTTTCACCTCCACGCCCAATTTTTGTGGTCATGCAACCTTTTTAATTGAATAGAAGTTACCTACCACGTCCATAGTCATTTTGCTTTGAACGGAATCCTTGTTGAGTGTATGGTTGTGGACTTTGTGCCTTGGACTGTAGGCATTGCTTTCCCGTAAAGTTAACAAGCTCTTTCTAAGTAAAACAAAGAGTAGTGTAACATATTAGATGCTCCACGTTCATAAGATATGACTTAGTTTGTTTAAGCTTAAGACTTAATACAAGGATGCATACAATACCACCCACATCCTGCTACAATTTTGTTCTCATCTCCTGCAACTTTCTTACACAAAATGTGCTTTAAATTGTAATCATCTTTCTTTTTAAAAAGGGATCCAAAGTCATTAAATTTTAATTATATTTCAAGTGAACATATATATATATATATATAAACGAAATGTGCTTTAAATTGCAATCATCTTTCTCTTTACAAAAAGGATCCAAAGTCATTAAATTTTAATTATCTTTCAAGTACATATGATTCCCTTGGTCATCACTGAAACCCCATATATAATATATTATATGGAGTGCTGGTATATAGATGTTTACACAAGGAAGAAGAGATTACAAATTAGGGAACCTTCCATTTTATTGATTAATACTGTTGTTTGGGTTTCTGTTTCTTATGTTTTTTCCTATGAAACAGTACATCTCCTAATCTTTCCCCTCCTTTTTACATCACCAGAACAGGAGATAAAATGAAGAAACAATAACACTTATGGATTGACACCCCTAATTATCAGACAAATATTGGTTTTCTAACTTTTCTTTAACTCTCTCAATTCTGTATATTGTTATAACCAAAGTAGAGAAACTGTTGTAGACTTGTAGTTGTACTACTAGTCCACTACCATCATATCTTTATCATCATTCCCTTCCAATATGAACGACAAACAAAGTTGTGATTACAATTTTTATTTACTTCATTCTATCTATTAGTAGTTCCATAAAAAACTTGTGAAATGATTTCGTATGCATTATTTAAAAGTGTAAATACATTATCGTTCACTGAACGATTTAGAAGAATTAATAAAAGACAATTGTACTTGTATATCTAGGTACTAGATTTCTTCACATTTTGCTCGATGTTTAACTGAGCAACTTCATCACAGGATGTCGAATTAGCTTGTCATAACAAGTGTAATATAATTCGATGGATAAATCATGGATGGAGAAAAGAAGATTTAGTGTAGAATATATTGAGGGTGTTAACTCATTCATGCATTTCATTGAAGACCAATTAGGCGGCGATGTTGATATTCATTGTGCGTGCAAATCCTGCTTAAATGTCTTTCAAGAACCTCAAGAAGTTGTGCTCTCACATTTGCTGATTAATGGTATAGAAGTCCGTGCAAATCCTACTTATACGAGGTGGATCTACCACGATGAGTAATTTAATGCTGATGTGGATGATTTCAACTTGCTTGACATTGATGCAGTAGAGGAGGATAACAATGAAGATGGGGAAGGTGTCGATGAAGAGGATCAACTTTTTGATTTGCTAGATGAACAAGAAAATTTCATCTACGATAACAATGACTTGGAAGGTGACATTAATAGAAGAGGGTATGCAGATTACATAGAATTGCTAGGACAAGCACAAACGAAGTTATACACGGGTAGCACAAAGTACTCACAATTATCATTTATTGTGAAACTACTGCTCTTAAAGGTATATAACAAATGGAGTAATAAGTCATTCGACATGCTATTGAAGTTACTCAAGGATATGTTGCCCGAAAGCAACTTAGTTCCGAATTCTTACTACGAGGCAAAGGGTGTGTTGCGTAGTCTTGGTTTAGGATATACCATAATCCATGCTTGTAAGTATGATTGTGCCCTATTTTGGAAAGAAAATGAGGTTCTAGATGCTTGCCCTATCTGCAAAATGTCAAGGTGGAAAACAAATTACAGTAAGGGGAAGAAAATTCCTTGGAAGATCTTACGATACTTCCCACTAAAGCCTAGACTACGTAGACTATTTATGTCGAGCAAGACTGCGAGAGAAATGAGATGGCATAAGGAAAAACGTAACTATGACGAGAGTCTGCTAAGACATCCAACAGATTCGAAACAATGGAAGGATTTTGATAAAGAATTTTCGTGGTTTGTTGATGACTCTTGAAATGTCAGGCTTGGTCTTGGAAGCGATGGGTTTAACCCATTTGTTAACATGAGCACCTCATATAGTATGTGGCCTGTTATACTTATATGAGTGCAATGCTAATGTTTTTACACTTTCAATTGTGGTTTATACATTAACGATGACAAACTCATCTATGTGCAGATGACTAGTAAAATCACCTTAAATGAAACTAAACAAACACTAGCATTGCACTCATTATCTTGTGCTCCATCAACATGTATCGCCAAGTATAAAGGGTGCATTATCGATGGGGTTCGCTTTCACACGAAAGATCGAGAACAACGTCGCAAAACTCAAAATAATGGTATTATGGTGCAAGGGAATCATATTAATGACATTATTGACTTCTATGGTGTGTTGGTAGACGTTATTAAGTTGGATTACGTAAGAGATAAAGTTGTGTTTTTCTTCAAGTGTAATTGGTATGACGTGGATAAACAAAAGTCAATAATTTTGTGAGATGGTGCTATTACCAGTATTAGAGTTGATCGTCTTTGGTATGAAAGTGATCCATTCGTGCTTGCTACTCAACAAATCAAGTATTTTACATCAACGATCCTAAATTTGGAACAAACTGGCAGGTTGTCCACCAATTTAATCATCGTCATATCTTTATTGGAGAATTTGAGAATCACATTGATATCAATGATATGGAGTGCAACGATGATGCATACCAAGATGATGAGTTGTCAAATGAGGTTGTTAGAGTGGTTGGTATTGGTGATGAGATTGAACAATCACTAAGACAAGAAGATGTTGTTCCTGAGGTTATCTTCACAGTTATTCGAACATCACACAATATTGGTGAAGAACTAGAACTAGAACATGTATCCGCCCATGAAACTGATGAGGAAGACGACATAGATTCAATTTCTGATACATCTGAAGATGAAGAATTGGATTCCTTGCATTATATTAGTGGAAATGCTAGTGATTAAGGTGGTGGATCTTGTTATAGTTGCTTAGATGTTTAAATATTATAAAATCTAATCTATTGTGAATTATGTTATAATTATCATTTTCTAAGAATTATCTCGCATACATTGACATGCATGTTCTTTGGATCAGATTGATATCATGGCCCCAGATTTTGCAAAGATGACCAATCGCTCTGTCTTGCAATCAAACTTGCAATGTGAAATTGCTTCCTCTGTGCTGAAAAGAAACACTATACTTAATGTTCCTGGTGCAATGGCTTCGAGCTCACAAGAACGGGGTAAAGATAATTTATTTTCATTGTTGGGAAGAAGTTGTAAATTTGTGAGGGAACTCCTAATAACATTTTGTACCATTATAGGTCGAAAAAAAAATTTATTACACCTTTTTAATGGTAAAGGAGCGTCATTTTCTCGAGCTCAAACTTAATGATAAGGACATATAAAGAGGTTGTCAATGATGCAGATGTGGAAATTAATGATACGGGTGAGTACGTAAGTCATATATTTTGGATGCATGTTAATTTAGGATTTCATTTGGACTGATATATGTTTTGTTGTTTGTAAATTCACTCATTTGAACTGATGCATGTTAATTGAGGGTTTCATCAGGGAAGTTGCATGTTAAGTGAAGTTTAAATTGTTGTGTTAATCAAAAAAATTATATTGGGGGACTTAACATTTAGTTTTGCCTATCTCTGAAAGAACTGTGTTATAATAACCAATTAAAAACTAGAGTGTGGGATCAGGTCAGCAATCAACTGAGCCTTGTATGTTATTAAAGTTGTTTGATTACCATGTCTCTTCTTGAAGGATCTGTTATTTCTTTTTCATTACTACTACGGTGATATTGTACCAGCAACTCGAACTCCTGAAACACCAAACATAACAGCATTGGAGATGGTGAATCCAAGCATGGAAACACAACATTTGGGGACTGGTACACCACCACCATCTCAGCAAAATGGTGGAACAAGTCCTATCGGTACAACACATCTGTTGCAGAGGACAATTCACAGGAACAAATGGACAATAGTACGTGAATTCCAAACACAATTAGTTATTCGAGATATGGATACAATAATAATGTGTAATGTGTTTTGACTCTTTTTATAGGTGAGAACATCTTTGGTAGTAGGAAGCGAGTCAGACATTTAACATGAGGGGCGGAGTTATACAAACGTAGGGAGGGTAACAAGCTCGAGGTTGAAATTGATCCCAAGTTTGGACGCCCTCTGGACGTATATCGCAACGTGAAGTTTGCTAGTGAGTTGGGGCAAATCGTGCCAGGATATCTGATGTGACTTTATTTAGTGCATTTTCAGCTTATGATTGAACTATCAAATGACTGTGTTTGATCGTGAAATGCCATGCTCTATGTGCTTTTATTGAAGTTTGTGCAAAGTGTCTATTTGTTGTCCGGTTGCCACTTTGGAGCCAAATTCGTGGTCTATTGGATGTTTTCTTCGTGCATTTTCAGGTTATGGCTTCGAAGTACGAATGACAAGGAGCATGTAGGAGCAAATGGAGGAAATATGACCGTTGCAAAATTGAGAAATATGCAGCTTTGCTGAAGAAGTTTCAGCGAGAACTAAGTTCTCGCCGAGAACTCTCGTCCATTTGCAAACAGGAGTTTTCCGAAATTCTAGAGCTGAATTTTGAAGAATTTTCGCTGAAAACTCTGTACTAGGTCAGCGGACTATTTAAGGCAACATTGGGCAGAATTTTGGGGGAATTCAGTATTCAATTTCAAGCACTCGACATTCCCTTCTCTCAACTCCCGATTGCCGATTCCTTCTTTCCTATCATCAACCATAATCATCCTCCATCTCAACCTAAGAGCTAAGTGAAGATCATCTAGAAAGAAGGAGCCATACATTGGATTGAAGCTTGAAGAGCCAAGTTGCAAGATCCCCCATGGAAACAAGGATGATCTCCTCTCCTCAATTTTAGGTTTCTTCCATGGTTATGCTAGGCTAAACCTAGGGCTTAGTTTAGTGGGGGGTGGATCAAGCTAGGATAGGTGATTGATTGTATGGACCGATCTATTCACTTCCTTCTAATTTAATGTTGCTTCCTTATTGCTTGTTTGTTTACTTTCGTTATCCCGCATTGTTGTATTACTCGGGCGTGTTTGTTGTGCTTGTTTGCAGTTGACTTGTGCTAGTGCATGAGGCGTTTAACTCGTCTTCAAGCACGAATCCAAGGACTTGAACAAGTGATTGAGCCACCAATCGCGTCCCCACCTCATATAGTTGTAGAAGAAGAAGTTCACCACATCGCGCACAACAACATGTCTTAACATGATGAAGAAGACAACCGATCAGAGCACTCCCACCACACTAATGACAATGACCATGGGGAAAGGGGTGCGAGGTGTACACTAGCTGATTATGCTCGCCCAACCCTTGAAGGGGCTGCCTCTAGTATTGTTCGAAGACCCGTCAACGCAAGGAATTTTGAACTCAAGCCTAATATGATCCAAATGGTGAAAAATGGAGTGGTGTTCAATGGCATTGATGGAGAATGCCCATCTAGGCACCTCAAGGACTTCTTGGAGATATGCGATACGGTTGATGAACCCTGCAGAGCGGGTTATCAAATAACTACCAAGCTATGAAGCTAGGGTAGATCATATTCCACGGGGCTTCTAATGATCGATTACTCAAATAAGCTGACAAATTACTCAGGTTAAACACTTCGTGCGTGGTGTGAGTTCCACGACTTCTAATTCTAAGAAATGCACGAAAATTAAAAAATGAAACTAAAAACAGATTGGAAATTAGGGTTGAAAACAGAGATGACAGACGAACTTAGACTTCGAATCCCCCTTCGTTCACCAGAGGATTGGCAATCAACAGATCAGCGGATTTCAATTCTCATTCAATCAATTTCTAAGACACCACCATAACTCCTTACCCTTAGGTTTAAGACTGGCGAACATTCTCTCTATCCGATCTAGCTACCAAGATTAATTAGCCGCCCGGGTACGGTGGCCTATCGCAATGACTTAACTTAACTGGTGCAATTATTAATGATTTATGAGTTACTCTTGCAGTGGATTAACCCTAATTGGTTCCTACGAAAGGCACATTCCAATGATTAGGTTAATTGTTCAATTTGATGTTTTAAAGTAAGGCGAGCATTTGCTTCTATCCTTAGCTTAACAATAATCTAATCTAGGTGATCAATCCATAAAAGAAACATGAACAATGAAGAACAAATCAAACATGAAAGAGAAACTGATTGAACTTTGAATCTAATCACCACCGATTCGTGACCGCTTTAAAGCCCTGGGTCACTTAGGGTTCATCTAGTCTAAGCTCTAAGAGTTTAGCTACTCATGTTTTTCACAAAAGAATCAAAGACAGAAATAGAGTTCATCATACAGAGGAAGAATAGAAAAGGATCTGAAAAACCTAATTAAGACGACTCCGGCAGAACTTCGATCTTCCGGTAAACTGCAATCCTAGCTCCGAGTCTTCGAGATGGAAGGGATGGCATCACGATCTCTTCTTGGCTCTTCGAACTCTAAACTCTCCTTCAGAACTCTTGAGAATTCTAAGAATTTTGGTATTAGTTGGTAATTATGATGTATAAAGTCGTATCTCCTTTTATTTGGGCCGCCGGTTAAATATTTATACTTAACCCTAATACCGCCGAATTTTAACTAAGATTTTTGCCAAAAATTTTAAGGGATTTTCGCCGAAAATCCTAGTGCAAAAGGGATGACCGCCGGCTGGATTCTTCTGTGGCTTTCGGATCATTGGTTCTCGGCGAAAACTTCACATTTTCGCCGAAAACTTCCTTGAATGAGCTCAGTCAATTTGTGCATGGATTTTCGTCGAAAACCTTGGGTTTTTTTGGCGAAATCTTCAGTGTAAAACGGGGCAGAAGTTTGGTTTGACTTGATTGGCTCCTTGGATCGATTCTGGTGCGATTCCTCGAGGTTCCAATGCCTTATACACGTCCTTGGCTACTTATTTGACGGCAAAAACCTGTGCTAACATAGAAACACTAGAAAAACATCAAATAGACACGAAACAGGCCAATGTAACACAAATGGCACGAGATAGAGCAATTGATTGAATATTTGTTATTCTACCATAAAAACCATGTCATAAGCAATGAAATGTTGCTTAAATGAGGCTGATAATCACGTCAATTCGAGTGTCATCAAAATACCCCACACTTAAGTTTTGCTTGTCCTCAAGCAAACTGAATAGAAACGCTCATGTTTTTTTTGATGAATTGAGTGGTTTTATTCATCAAAAGCAAGGAATAGAAGTACAAGAGAGTATCACAAGAGAAGAAAAGAACTCTACAACTCTATATACAATTCATAATTATTGCTTCTTCCTTATGTCCTAAGGCAAAACTATGAGTTTCCTCTTTGATGTCATTCCAAATGAGTTGAGCATCCTTCACCTTACTACTCCGGAAGATTATATGGCACCTTTCCATCCAAACTCTACAAATGATGACTCTCCAAATCAATATATTCGCCTTAGTCTCCCCAGTCATAATCCATCTATTTATCTCTTCAAGAATCTGAACAAAAGACCTGCCCCTAAGACTCGGCAGTCCTCTGCTGAACAGCCCAGCGATGACCTTGCATTCAGCAAAAAGATGGTCTCTAGACTCCTCTTCATCGCAGAAAACACAACCTACATCAACAAGTGGATCCCAATGCTTGATTTTGTCCCGAGTATAGACTCTGTTTGTGACAATTAACCAGGCAATAAGGGAGCGCTTAGGTATTAGATGACCTGACCAAACACATTGATACCAAGGAACTGCACTGCTTTTGGGTCTGATTGTGTTCCAGACTTCAGTAACTGTCAACTTCTGCTTCACTTTACCATTCCAGCAAGTATCACCATCCGTATCCACTGTTATATGATCCTTAATGCAACCTCTCAACTTCATCAGTCTCTTCCAATGCCATGATCCACAGGATGAAGTCACAGTCCACACAGAATGACTCTTGATCCTGTAATATTTGATCCATGCTATCCAGACAGAGCCAGCTTGCACCAACAGGTTCCATATATGCTTCGTAACATTGGCAATATTCCAAGACTTGAAATCTCTTAAACCAGTTCCACTTTCTGTCTTAGGCATAGCTAGATGAGTCCAAGCAACTTTCACTCTTCCTCCATCCAACTTCCCCCAAAGAAACTTGTTACAGAGATCTTTAATTTCACTAATCAGCTTGGATGGTAGAATAAAGGAGGACATCCAGTACTGCAATATCCCCCCACCACTGACTCAATTAACTGAACTCTACCTGCATAAGAAAGCTTTTTTGATTTCCAATCTATTATTCTTGCAGTGATCTTATCCAACAGCCCTCTGCAATCCTTGCTCCTCAGTTTTCCAGTAGTTAATGGAACACCTAGATATCGGAAAGGCAGAAACGCTCATGTTCACAATTAATAAGATCGATTAAATTGGAGCTCAATCAAACACAATGAATTATTAGACAGATAATTCCTAGAACAAGAAACCTAACATGCATACTGATCAGCCAAACAACCTGGTCTCACTAATAAACTGCACACGACAAGTAGTAGCAACCAATTATGCACGAATTGGACCTGACCGACCAGACTCCTCACACAGGAAATATTTAGTAAATGGGGAACTCTCATTCTCTGTGTTTAAGGACGTGTTTCTGCTCTCAATCATTTTCTGTTACTGAATTCTGTCATAAGTTTGCAATTCGACCACATCTCCACCACTATGACAACACGAGGAACTAGTCAAGAAGGACTTCCCTGCTAGGACTGTAACGAATTCTACACTACAAGGGTTCATAATGAGATGGATGATGGGAATGTATGATGATGGCTTTGGTGCGGTGTAGCTTTCGACTAACTTCCCTCAAATCTATCCTATGGCTTCCTACCGTCTAACCAGACTCGGGTGGAATAGTGAACGCTCGTCCTATGATACCCTCAAGCAACCTAGCACTTATTTCCTTTACACATTTCTTTTCTTATTAACTTTTCTTTTGACTTCGTTCTTCCATATGTAGGGAGAAGAACGTTTATTGAACTGAAGAACGTTTATTGAACTGAAAACTTGAAACTTTTTGGCTTTTCTGATTTTTCTCTTTCTTTTCGTTTTTTTTGAAATTTACTTCTCTTTTTCTTCTTTTCTCTTTTTTTCTTTTAGTTGCTAGATGGGTTTACACGTTTGGACATAATAGCTAAGACCACCTGTTTAATGGCTATAGGCAGGTTACCACAAACCGACTTCCGGTAGGTCAATCTAGAACTACAACCACAGGGGATCGATGGGGAATGAAAGAATGGGAAATGGCTGTAATGTATTATCAAACCGAAAGAACAGGCCAAGCTCAAGGGTTTAAACCTAATGGATTTATCATTTGGTAGGCTATCTGGCTTAGTAGCTGAATCTAGGTGCCCCTATCATTCTAGAACTCGTGTCATCGTGTGGTCTCGAGTAGGTCTCATGCAAATTCTAACTCATTCAAGCAAACAGAAAACCACTCAAAAAGAATTGAAATTGCAAGTTACGTGTAATGGATCAAAAGCTCACAGTTGGTTTGCTAGTCGGATTCGATCATTTTCATGCAATCAAGGCTACAAACTACAAGTGTGATTTTAAAATTCTGTTCTGACCAGGCAATTTAGCATCAAAATATACATGTTGGTTCTCAAGTTCTAGGTTAAGCAGTCTAAGCATCATTATGAAGGATTGAACAACAACTT
The DNA here is from genome assembly GCA_034768395.1 of Linum lewisii. Classification (NCBI taxonomy): domain Eukaryota; kingdom Viridiplantae; phylum Streptophyta; class Magnoliopsida; order Malpighiales; family Linaceae; genus Linum; species Linum lewisii. Next base: position 43,452,069 of record CM068297.1, read on the forward strand.
AACATCAAAAATCAAGAACTAAGCCATTCTAATGCTAGAGAGACTGGACTGGAATCACGAGGCACACAAAAAATACAATCAAGGGCAATCAAGTTCATGCAAGGTTCTCTAGCATCCTATCCCACACTTAAATCGGACTGTGTCCTCACATGACTAATTCTAGAGTTCAGAGTGAAGTAGAATAACCTGGACCGAGATGGTTGGCGTAGGGGATGAGCATGGATCCTCGGAGCAGAGGGAATATACCGAAACAAAGCAAAGGGAATCTCCCAACTGCCTACAAAACAAAAACAAATGAAAGATAAAAAGGAAACCGGGACAAGTGTCCCGAATCCACACAGAAAAAAGTTGGATCGAAATTCGAAAAGAAGAAATAAAAAGAAAGGACAAGGAAAAGGACACCACCCGATCATGGCTGGCCAGGGGCGTCGGGGGGTGGAAAGTGGAGGAAATCGCCGAGCTGACGTTGCCACGCCAGCTGTGCCTCATACCGCTCGTCAGCGCGGTGCATGTGTTGCTGCATAATAGTCCATCTCGCCTCTTGAGCGGCGTTGTCAGTGATGCGCCACTCCTGGAGACGCTCATACAGCTCTCCAACATCCGCGGGGTGCGGTCGGTGCTGCTGGTGAGGCGCCTGGTATGGCTCTGGAATGGGTGGCGGCGACTGGTGTGCATACCCTACCTGATGGTGTGGCGAGGGTGTAGGATCATGAAATTCTGGCTCAAACTGAGGCTGAGGCTCCTCAGAATCATCTTCTTCCTCCGACTCATCCTCGTCTTGGAGAGGAGGATCTGCTGCTACCTGGGGACTGAGGTCCAGCTCGAGGTCGTACTCGATCGCCAAATCACCTCCGACGGTGCGTACTCTGCGCCGTGGGATCTTCGGGCCATATTCTTGGCTGAGCCCGAAGGAGATGATGAGTCGGCCTACAAAGTTGCCTCCCAGGAGTGAGCGAGGTGGCCTCGACCTCTGAGTCTTCTGGCGGAGTAGTCGGGCAAGCACCCATCCGGGATGAAGAGGATAACTCTCCCGGATGGCGCGATGAAGAAGAAGCTCCTCTCGGCTGATATGGTGGCGGTCCTTCTCTGGAGCATACAAAAGAGAACGACGCCAAACCATGTGAATGAATTTATAGAGAGGGTGAGAGAGAGACTTAACTGAATTATGCTTCGTGAGACGATCGCCGGGCACTCCAGTTATGTGGCTCCATAGTGCATGGTACTCCTCTCCGTCGCCATCTTCGTTCTCCCAGCCGAGGTGATGTCCCTCGTAGTGCTCGCGGGGTATACCTAGATGAGCAGCAAACTCATCATAGGTGAGTGTTCTGTACACCCCGCCCAGATAGAAGGTGACGACCTTCTTGTGTTGCCTCCTCTTGTGCTCGTCCAGATCGAACGTCACCCAAAACTCCTGAAGGGAGACGTCTGGGAAGTCGGCGGCAAGCGTGGTCAGCTCCAGGAGTCCAGCATGCGTCAGTGCATCGAGCACGTTCCGGTGCCAGTCCTCATCGAGATCGAAGAGGGACTCCATGGAAAGGGTGCGAACACCGGCTCTAGGGATATGCTCGAGCTGCTGGTAGCGCTCGAAGTAGTACTGGGGTAGGCAAGCAACAGTGCGATGGTACCCCCACACGACTAGGGAAAGCTGGTGGAGGGCCCTGGACGGCGGGTGTGACGGGAGCGGGAACTCGGGAGCTGGAGGCGGTGTCAAGTCTCTGCTTGGTCCTGCGCTCATGAGTTACGTTCCTAAGCAAGAAAACAAACCAGATTAGTCAAACTAAAACTCTACCCCACACTTAGTAGAAAAAACTCAATTTCACAAAGAAACGAGGAAAACCGAGTGGGGGTAAGCAAAGCAGATTAACCGGTAATCACAAACAATTAAAATACATGCTTAGGGACAGCCAGAATGGAATCATCATAATCAGAGTTCGGAAGTCAAACTGACATTCAAAAAGTTAACATAATAGTACATTGAACTCTAATCATGGCAATACTAGCACAAAGCGGGAAATGACGGCATAACGAATAACTCAGATGCAAGCACAATAATACGAACGTGAATGAACACATATGGCAGCCAAATGAACATAGACAAGTCAAGGTCAAACCGACATTTCTCATAAAGTCAACACCGCAAAGAATAGGTCTTAAGCATAGCAACACACGAACAGTTGGTATTATAATTCAGCACAATACTCCCTAAGTATGCTAGATCAGTCCAAACCATTCAGCTAACCTAGTTCACACGAAATCAGTCGACACGCAAATCGAGGCAAACCGAAAAGTCAACTGAAAGTCAACCCCGATGAAATTCAGCATTCAACATGTCAAAAGATTTGGAATGAAAAGTTCTACGACTTACCTTGAAGCCATGGGTGCTGAAAATGAACGGAGAAAGAGAAATCGGTGAAAAACTTGAAAATCTAGGGTTTGGCTGAACGAGAGCTCTAGAGCTCTGATTCGGACGATCTACGTCTTAAAATGATCGGAAGAGAGAGGGGAAGGGAGCGGTGGCAGTCGGCGATGGCGGCGGCAGCTTGTCAGACAGCGACGATCGAAAATGGTATCGGCGGTGGCGAGTTCTTTTAAACAGGGGGAGGTTTTACAAAATTTTCGAAAATGAAGTGAGGAGAGAGAGAAGAAGCGACCGAGAATTAAAAGGGACAATCTAAGATTTTTGCCTTGAGTTTTTCGGCAAAAACTAGTGCAATTTTTCGCCAAAAATTTCAGTTAAAATGTTCTGCCAGTTTTCAAAAGGGTTTTCACCGAAAACTTCAAATAGTTTTCGCCGAAAATTTGAGTTAAAATTGACCAGAAAACACAGTGGGATTTCAAAGGAATTTTCGCCGAAAATAGGGTGGGTTTTCGCCGAAAATTTTGACCTGTACGATTGAAAATATTTTCGCAATCCCGACAAACTTCAGAAAATCACAGTTAAATCCACAAAAACCGGAACAACCTCAGACAACTTGCGATTGACACTATGACACACAGACTACACACGAAAAATAAGAAATCAAACAAACTGACACTTTTGGCTCCCCCGAACCGACTCTAAAACACTAAGGTTGACACAAATGAAAAACTGACTCCAGCCGTGGGTTGCCTCCCACGAAACGCTCTTTTATTAACGTCCTTGAGTTGGACGATACCTGGACGGTATTAGTAGACATCCCAACTCAGGTTCTCCTGAACGCTAGCGTCGGAGTTCATGAAGTAGAGCTTCGGGGTATCTCCGTTAAGCACAAATTTCTTCCCGTTCGCATGAGTGAGCTTGGTACGCCCATCGGGAAGGTGATCGGTAACCTTGAATGGTCCGAACAGTTCTCTTGAGAGTTCATCCTTCTTGAGTGTTACGATGGAAGGAATGAGGACTGTCGGTTTCATCTTCTCCTTAACCTTCGGCTTCGCTTCACCGGGATCCATAGTCTTTGGAGTTTCTTTAGGAGATGCTTTCGGCTTCTCCTTCTTCTTCTGCTCATGCGCCGGTGGCTTGTCAGGAACTGGTGGCGTGGCTGGCTCGGAAGAAGACGGTGGAACAACTAGTCTCCAGACCATTTGAGTCTTCTTCTTTTGATTCTTTCCTCGCGGCCTACCAGGTTTCTTACTTGGAGGTGAAGAAGAGGCTTTCAGTTCCTTCTTCTTTGGCGGCTTCTGAGCAGCAGATTTTGGCCTCTGCTTTGTAATCTGTTCAACACCTGCAACAACAATTGATCTAGGAACACTAGAAGAGACATCAGTAATGAAGTTGACCGAGGCCAACTCCACAGTTTCTACAGATAAACAATGTGATTCTCCCTTAGGAATGTATTTCATACCGTCCTTGAGACGGAATGTCGCAGTATCCTTTCCAACCCTTAATGTTAACGAACCATTTGGAACATTAATGTTAATGCCGGCTGTCGCCATAAATGGTCGGTCTAAGAGAAGGGTAGAATATGTCTCTTGAGTATCCATCACTACATAATCAGCAAAAAATCGAAAAGGGCCACAACAAGTGATTACATCCTTGATTATTCCTCTAGGTTCTTTTAAAGTTTTGTCAGCGACCAATAAATGCATGCTAGCAGGTTGTAGTTCTTGAAGGAGGAAAGTATTCCTCTATGAAGTCTTGAGCTAGATTATCCCAGTCGGTGTAGAAGCCAGATGGTTTCCTACTGAGCCATATCTTGGCGGTGCCTTTAAGAGAGAATGGGGAGACTCGTAAGCAAAGATTGTTCTTACCGAGGTTCCCGCTCTTAAACGTCTCGCACATGGCTACGAAGTTCACCAAATGTGTGCATGGGTTATCTTGCGGCTCCCTTTCGAATTGTAGATCCCTAGAGAGCATTTCCAGGAAGGGAACTATGATGTCATAGTCAGGATCGTCATCGTTGTGCGGCACAGCGACGCTAGATCGAAAACTAACCGCAATTGGTCTATAGTAATCTGCCATGGTGCGTTGAGCAGCCATTACGAAAGGAGAAGTTGGTGGTGAATCTGAAGTAGTGGATGAAGCGGATGAAGATGAGGAGTTCTCCTTCAACTCCTCGATCTTAATAGGAGTAGGAGGTCATGGCGGAATGATTCTGACTTGCTTCTGAGCTCGTGGTTGCTTTAATGGAGCAGAATTACCCGGCTTAAACTGAGAATGAGTGATCGAGCGGTTCATAAACCTGTAGAACAACCTACAAGCAACAAAAGTGAGTGATCGACGGTTCATAAACCTGTAGAACAACCTACAAGCAACAAAAGCAAACATAACTGGCGTAAAATCGAAGTGTGATGAAAAGGTGAAAGATGGAAAGTAGAAGAATAAAATGCCAGTTCCTCTTTCGAACAATCAAAAGAAGTTCCCGGCAACGGCGCCAATTTGATGAACGCTGCAGAGCGGGTTATCAAATAACTACCAAGCTGTGAAGCTAGGGTAGATCGTATTCCACGGGCCTTCTAATGATCGATTACTCAAATAAGCTGGCAAATTACTCAGGTTAAACACTTCGTGCGTGGTGTGAGTTCCACGACTTCTAACTCTAAGAAATGCACGGAAATTAAAAAATGAAACTAAAAACAGATTGGAAATTAGGGTTGAAAACAGAGATGACAGACGAACTTAGACTTCGAATCCCCCTTCGTTCACCAGAGCATTGGCAATCAACAGATCAGCGGATTTCAATTCTCATACAATCAATTTCTAAGACACCACCATAACTCCTTACCCTTAGGTTTAAGACTGGCGAACGTTCGCTCTATCCGATCTAGCTACCAAGATTAATTAGCCGCCCGGGTACGGTCGCCTCTCGCAATGACTTAACTTAACTGGTGCAATTACTAATGATTTATGAGTTACTCTTGCAGTGGATTAACCCTAATTGGTTCCTACAAAAGGCACACTCCAATGATTAGGTTAATTGTTCATTTTGATGTTTTAAAGTAAGGCGAGCGTTCCCTTCTATCCTTAGCTTAACAAGAATCTAATCTAGGTGATCAATCCAGACAAGAAACATGAACAATGAAGAACAAATCAAACATGAAAGAGAAACTGATTGAACTTTGAATCTAATCACCACCGATCCGTGACCGCTTTAAAGCCCTGGGTCACTTAGGGTTCATCTAGTCTAAGCTCTAAGAGTTTAGCTACTCATGTTTTTCACAAAAGAATAAAGACAGAAATAGAGTTCATCTTTATCATCATTCCCTTCCAATATGAACGACAAACAAAGTTGTGATTACAATTTTTTTTTACTTCATTCTATCTATTAGTTTTTTCCATACAAAACTTGTGAAATGATTTCGTATGCATTATTTAAAAGTGTAAATACATTATCGTTCACTGAACGATTTAGAAGAATTAATAAAAGACAATTGTACTTGTATATGTAGGTACTAGATTTCTTCACATTTTGCTCGATGTTTAACTGAGCAACTTCATCACAGGATGTCGAATTAGCTTGTCATAACAAGTGTAATATAATTCGATGGATAAATCATGGATGGAGAAAAGAAGATTTAGTGTAGAATATATTGAGGGTGTTAACTCGTTCATGCATTTCATTGAACACCAATTAGGCGGCGATGTTGATATTCATTGTGCGTGCAAATCCTGCTTAAATGTCTTTCAAGAACCTCAAGAAGTTGTGCTCTCACATTTGATGATTAATGGTATAGAAGTCCGTGCAAATCCTACTTATACGAGGTGGATCTACCACGATGAGTAATTTAATGCTGATGTGGATGATTTCAACTTGCTTGACATTGATGCAGTAGAGGAGGATAACAATGAAGATGGGGAAGGTGTCGATGAAGAGGATCAACTTTTTGATTTGCTAGATGAACAAGAAAATTTCATCTACGATAACAATGACTTGGAAGGTGACATTAATGGAAGAGGGTATGCAGATTACATAGAATTGCTAGGACAAGCATAAACGAAGTTATACACGGGTAGCACAAAGTACTCACAATTATCATTTATTGTGAAACTACTGCTCTTAAAGGTATATAACAAATGGAGTAATAAGTCATTCGACATGCTATTGAAGTTACTCAAGGATATGTTGCCCGAAAGCAACTTAGTTCCGAATTCTTACTACGAGGGGAAGGGTGTGTTGCGTAGTCTTGGTTTAGGATATACCATAATCCATGCTTGTAAGTATGATTGTGCCCTATTTTGGAAAGAAAATGAGGTTCTAAATGCTTGCCCTATCTGCAAAATGTCAAGGTGGAAAACGAATTACAGTAAGGGGAAGAAAATGCCTTGGAAGATCTTACGATACTTCCCACTAAAGCCTAGACTACGTAGACTATTTATGTCGAGCAAGACTGCGAGAGAAATGAGATGGCATAAGGAAAAACGTAACTATGACGAGAGTCTGCTAAGACATCCAACAGATTCGAAACAATGGAAGGATTTTGATAAAGAATTTTCGTGGTTTGTTGATGACTCTCGAAATGTCAGGCTTGGTCTTGGAAGCGATGGGTTTAACCCATTTGGTAACATGAGCACCTCATATAGTATGTGGCCTGTTATACTTATATGAGTGCAATGCTAATGTTTTTACACTTTCAATTGTGGTTTATACATTAACGATGACAAACTCATCTATGTGCAGATGACTAGTAAAATCACCTTAAATGAAACTAAACAAACACTAGCATTGCACTCATTATCTTGTGCTCCATCAACATGTATCACCAAGTATAAAGGGTGCATTATCGATGGGGTTCGCTTTCACACGAAAGATCGAAAACAACGTCGCAAAACTCAAAATAGTGGTATTATGGTGCAAGGGAATCATATTAATGACATTATTGACTTCTATGGTGTGTTGGTAGACGTTATTAAGTTGGATTACGTAAGAGATAAAGTTGTGTTTTTCTTCAAGTGTAATTGGTATGACGTGGATAAACAAAAGTCAATAATTTTGTGAGATGGTGCTATTACCAGTATTAGAGTTGATCGTCTTTGGTATGAAAGTGATCCATTCGTGCTTGCTACTCAACAAATCAAGTATTTTACATCAACGATCCTAAATTTGGAACAAACTGGCAGGTTGTCCACCAATTTAATCATCGTCATATCTTTATTGGAGAATTTGAGAATCACATTGATATCAATGATATGGAGTGCAACGATGATGCATACCAAGATGATGAGTTGTCAAATGAGGTTGTTAGAGTGGTTGGTATTGGTGATGAGATTGAACAATCACTAAGACAAGAAGATGTTGTTCCTGAGGTTATCTTCACAGTTATTCGAACATCACACAATATTGGTGAAGAACTAGAACTAGAACATGTATCCGCCCGTGAAACTGATGAGGAAGACGACATAGATTCATCTGAAGATGAAGAATTGGATTCCTTGCATTATATTAGTGGAAATGCTAGTGATTAAGGTGGTGGATCTTGTTATAGTTGCTTAGATGTTTAAATATTATAAAATCTAATCTATTGTGAATTATGTTATAATTATCATTTTCTAAGAATTATCTCGCATACATTGACATGCATGTTCTTTGGATCAGATTGATATCATGGCCCCAGATTTTGCAAAGATGACCAATCGCTCTGTCTTGCAATCAAACTTGCAATGTGAAATTGCTTCCTCTGTGCTGAAAAGAAACACTATACTTAATGTTCCTGGTGCAATGGCTTCGAGCTCACAAGAACGGGGTAAAGATAATTTATTTTCATTGTTGGGAAGAAGTTGTAAATTTGTGAGGGAACTCCTAATAACATTTTGTACCATTATAGGTCGAAAAAAAAATTTATTACACCTTTTTAATGGTAAAGGAGCGTCATCTTCTCGAGCTCAAACTTAATGATAAGGACATATAAAGAGGTTGTCAATGATGCAGATGTGGAAATTAATGATACGGGTGAGTACGTAAGTCATATATATTTTGGATGCATGTTAATTTAGGATTTCATTTGGACTGATATATGTTTTGTTGTTTGTAAATTCACTCATTTGAACTGATGCATGTTAATTGAGGGTTTCATCAGGGAAGTTGCATGTTAAGTGAAGTTTAAATTGTTGTGTTAATCAAAAAAATTATATTGGGGGACTTAACATTTAGTTTTGCCTATCTCTGAAAGAACTGTGTTATAATAACCAATTAAAAACTAGAGTGTGGGATCAGGTCTGCAATCAACTGAGCCTTGTATGTTATCAAAGTTGTTTGATTACCATGTCTCTTCTTGAAGGATCTGTTATTTCTTTTTTCATTACTACTACGGTGATATTGTACCAGCAACTCGAACTCCTGAAACACCAAACATAACAGCATCGGAGATGGTGAATCCAAGCATGGAAACACAACATTTGGGGACTGGTACACCACCACCATCTCAGCAAAATGGTGGAACAAGTCCTATCGGTACAACACATCTGTTGCAGAGGACAATTCACAGGAACAAATGGACAATAGTACGTGAATTCCAAACACAATTAGTTATTCGAGATATGGATACAATAATAATGTGTAATGTGTTTTGACTCTTTTTATAGGTGAGAACATCTTTGGTAGTAGGAAGCGAGTCAGACATTTAACATGAGGGGCGGAGTTATACAAACGTAGGGAGGGTAACAAGCTCGAGGTTGAAATTGATCCCAAGTTTGGACGCCCTCTGGACGTATATCGCAACGTGAAGTTTGCTAGTGAGTTGGGGCAAATCGTGCCAGGATATCTGATGTGACTTTATTTAGTGCATTTTCAGCTTATGATTGAACTATCAAATGACTGTGTTTGATCGTGAAATGCCATGCTCTATGTGCTTTTATTGAAGTTCGTGCAAAGTGTCTATTTGTTGTCCGGTTGCCACTTTGGAGCCGAATTCGTGGTCTATTGGATGTTTCTTCGTGCATTTTCAGGTTATGGCTTCGAAGTACGAATGACAAGGAGCACGTAGGAGCAAATGGAGGAAATATGACCGTTGCAAAATTGAGAAAAATGCAGCTTTGCTGAAGAAGTTTCAGCGAGAACTAAGTTCTCGCCGAGAACTCTCGTCCATTTGCAAACAGGAGTTTTCCGAAATTCTAGAGCTGAATTTTGAAGAATTTTCGCTGAAAACTCTGTACTAGGTCAGCGGACTATTTAAGGCAACATTGGGCAGAATTTTGGGGGAATTCAGTATTCAATTTCAAGCACTCGACATTCCCTTCTCTCAACTCCCGATTGCCGATTCCTTCTTTCCTATCATCAACCATAATCATCCTCCATCTCAACCTAAGAGCTAAGCGAAGATCATCTAGAAAGAAGGAGCCATACATTGGATTGAAGCTTGAAGAGCCAAGTTGCAAGATCCCCCATGGAAACAAGGATGATCTCCTCTCCTCAATTTTAGGTTTCTTCCATGGTTATGCTAGGCTAAACCTAGGGCTTAGTTTAGTGGGGGGTGGATCAAGCTAGGATAGGTGATTGATTGTATGGACCGATCTATTCACTTCCTTCTAATTTAATTTTGCTTCCTTATTGCTTGTTTGTTTACTTTCGTTATCCCGCATTGTTGTATTACTCGGGCGTGTTTGTTGTGCTTGTTTGCAGTTGACTTGTGCTAGTGCATGAGGCGTTTAACTCGTCTTCAAGCACGAATCCAAGGACTTGAACAAGTGATTGAGCCACCAATCGCGTCCCCACCTCATATAGTTGTAGAAGAAGAAGTTCACCACATCGCGCACAACAACATGTCTTAACATGATGAAGAAGACAACCGATCAGAGCACTCCCACCACACTAATGACAATGACCATGGGGAAAGGGGTGCGAGGTGTACACTAGCTGATTATGCTCGCCCAACCCTTGAAGGGGCTGCCTCTAGTATTGTTTGAAGACCCGTCAACGCAAGGAATTTTGAACTCAAGCCTAATATGATCCAAATGGTGAAAAATGGAGTGGTGTTCAATGGCATTGATGGAGAATGCCCATCTAGGCACCTCAAGGACTTCTTGGAGATATGCGATACAGTTGATGAACCCTGCAGAGCGGGTTATCAAATAACTACCAAGCTATGAAGCTAGGGTAGATCATATTCCACGGGGCTTCTAATGATCGATTACTCAAATAAGCTGGCAAATTACTCAGGTTAAACACTTCGTGCGTGGTGTGAGTTCGACGACTTCTAATTCTAAGAAATGCACGAAAATTAAAAAATGAAACTAAAAACAGATTGGAAATTAGGGTTAAAAACAGAGATGACAGACGAACTTAGACTTCGAATCCCCCTTCGTTCACCAGAGCATTGGCAATCAACAGATCAGCGAATTTCAATTCTCATTCAATCAATTTCTAAGACACCACCATAACTCCTTACCCTTAGGTTTAAGACTGGCGAACATTCGCTCTATCCGATCTAGCTACCAATATTAATTAGCCGCCCGGGTACGGTCGCCTATCGCAATGACTTAACTTAACTGGTGCAATTATTAATGATTTATGAGTTACTCTTGCAGTGGATTAACCCTAATTGGTTCCTACGAAAGGCACACTCCAATGATTAGGTTAATTGTTCAATTTGATGTTTTAAAGTAAGGCGAGCATTTGCTTCTATCATTAGCTTAACAAGAATCTAATCTAGGTGATCAATCCATACAAGAAACATGAACAATGAAGAACAAATCAAACATGAAAGAGAAACTGATTGAACTTTGAATCTAATCACCACCGATCCGTGACCGCTTTAAAGCCCTGGGTCACTTAGGGTTCATCTAGTCTAAGCTCTAAGAGTTTAGCTACTCATGTTTTTCACAAAAGAATCAAAGACAGAAATAGAGTTCATCATACAGAGGAAGAATAGAAAAGGATCTGAAAAACCTAATTAAGACGACTCCGGCAGAACTTCGATCTTCCGGTAAACTGCAATCCTAGCTCCGAGTCTTCGAGATGGAAGGGATGGCATCACGATCTCTTCTTGGCTCTTCGAACTCTAAACTCTCCTTCAGAACTCTTGAGAATTCTAAGAATTTTGGTATTAGTTGGTAATTATGATGTATAAAGTCGTATCTCCTTTTATTTGGGCCGCCGGTTAAATATTTATACTTAACCCTAATACCGCCGAATTTTAACTAAGATTTTTGCCAAAAATTTTAAGGGATTTTCGCCGAAAATCCTAGTGCAAAAGGGATGACCGCCGGCTGGATTCTTCTGTGGCTTTCGGATCATTGGTTCTCGGCGAAAACTTCACATTTTCGCCGAAAACTTCCTTGAATGAGCTCAGTCAATTTGTGCATGGATTTTCGTCGAAAACCTTGGGTTTTTTGGCGAAATCTTCAGTGTAAAACGGGGCAGAAGTTTGGTTTGACTTGATTGGCTCCTTGGATCGATTCTGGTGCGATTCCTCGAGGTTCCAACGCCTTATACACGTCCTTGGCTACTTATTTGACGGCAAAAACCTGTGCTAACATAGAAACACTAGAAAAACATCAAATAGACACGAAACAGGCCAAAGTAACACAAATGGCACGAGATAGAGCAATTGATTGAATATTTGTTATTCTACCATAAAAACCATGTCATAAGCAATGAAATGTTGCTTAAATGAGGCTGATAATCACGTCAATTCGAGTGTCATCAAAATACCCCACACTTAAGTTTTGCTTGTCCTCAAGCAAACTGAATAGAAACGCTCATGTTTTTTTTGATGAATTGAGTGGTTTTATTCATCAAAAGCAAGAAATAGAAGTACAAGAGAGTATCACAAGAGAAGAAAAGAACTCTACAACTCTATATACAATTCATAATTATTGCTTCTTCCTTATGTCCTAAGGCAAAACTATGAGTTTCCTCTTTGATGTCATTCCAAATGAGTTGAGCATCCTTCACCTTACTACTCCGGAAGATTATATGGCACCTTTCCATCCAAACTCTACAAATGATGACTCTCCAAATCAATATATTCGCCTTAGTCTCCCCAGTCATAACCCATCTATTTATCTCTTCAAGAATCTGAACAAAAGACCTGCCCCTAAGACTCGGCAGTCCTCTGCTGAACAGCCCAGCGATGACCTTGCATTCAGCAAAAACATGGTCTCTAGACTCCTCTTCATCGCAAAAAACACAACCTACATCAACCAGTGGATCCCAATGCTTGATTTTGTCCCGAGTATAGACTCTGTTTGTGACAATTAACCAGGCAATAAGGGAGCGCTTAGGTATTAGATGACCTGACCAAACACATTGATACCAAGGAACTGCACTGCTTTTGGGTCTGATTGTGTTCCAGACTTCAGTAACTGTCAACTTCTGCTTCACTTTACCATTCCAGCAAGTATCACCATCCGTATCCACTGTTATATGATCCTTAATGCAACCTCTCAACTTCATCAGTCTCTTCCAATGCCATGATCCACAGGATGAAGTCACTGTCCACACAGAATGACTCTTGATCCTGTAATATTTGATCCATGCTATCCAGAGAGAGCCAGCTTGCACCAACAGGTTCCATATATGCTTCGTAACATTGGCAATATTCCAAGACTTGAAATCTCTTAAACCAATTCCACTTTCTGTCTTAGGCTAAGCTAGATGAGTCCAAGCAACTTTCACTCTTCCTCCATCCAACTTCCCCCAAAGAAACTTGTTACAGAGATCTTCAATTTCACTAATCAGCTTGGATGGTAGAATAAAGGAGGACATCCAGTACTGCAATATCCCCCACCACTGACTCAATTAACTGAACTCTACCTGCATAAGAAAGCTTTTTTGATTTCCAATCTATTATTCTTGCAGTGATCTTATCCAACAGCCCTCTGCAATCCTTGCTCCTCAGTTTTCCAGTAGTTAATGGAACACCTAGATATCGGAAAGGCAGAAATGCTCATGTTCACAATTGATAAGATCGATTAAATTGGAGCTCAATCAAACACAATGAATTATTAGACAGATAATTCCTAGAACAAGAAACCTAACATGCATACTGATCAGCCAAACAACCTGGTCTCACTAATAAACTGCACACGACAAGTAGTAGCAACCAATTATGCACGAATTGGACCTGACCGACCAGACTCCTCACACAGGAAATATTTAGTAAATGGGGAACTCTCATTCTCTGTGTTTAAAGACGTGTTTCTGCTCTCAATCATTTTCTGTTACTGAATTCTGTCATAAGTTTGCAATTCGACCACATCTCCACCACTATGACAACACGAGGAACTAGTCAAGAAGGACTTCCCTGCTAGGACTGTAACGAATTCTACACTACAAGGGTTCATAATGAGATGGATGATGGGAATGTATGATGATGGCTTTGGTGCGGTGTAGCTTTCGACTAACTTCCCTCGAAACTATCCTATGACTTCCTACCGTCTAACCAGACTCGGGTGGAATAGTGAACGCTCGTCCTATGATACCCTCAAGCAACCTAGCACTTATTTCCTTTACACATTTCTTTTCTTATTAACTTTTCTTTTGACTTCGTTCTTCCATATGTAGGGAGAAGAACGTTTATTGAACTGAAAACTTGAAACTTTTTGGCTTTTCTGATTTTTCTCTTTCTTTTCATTTTTTTTGAAATTTACTTCTCTTTTTCTTCTTTTCTCTTTTTTTTCTTTTAGTTGCTAGATGAGTTTACACGTTTGGACATAATAGCTAAGACCACCTGTTTAGTGGCTATAGGCAGGTTACCACAAACCGACTTCCGGTAGGTCAATCTAGAAATACAACCACAGGGGATCAATGGGGAATGAAAGAATGGGAAATGGCTGTAATGTATTATTGAACCGAAAGAACAGGGCAAGCTCAAGGGTTTAAACCTAATGGATTTATCGTTTGGTAGGCTATCTGGCTTAGTAGCTGAATCTAGGTGCCCCTATCATTCTAGAACTCGTGTCATCGTGTGGTCTCGAGTAGGTCTCATGCAAATTCTAACTCATTCAAGCAAACAGAAAACCACTCAAAAAGAATTGAAATTGCAAGTTACGTGTAATGGATCAAAAGCTCACAGTTGGTTTGCTAGTCGGATTCGATCATTTTCATGCAATCAAGGCTACAAACTACAAGTGTGATTTTAAAATTTGTTCTGACCAGGCAATTTAGCATCAAAATATACATGTTGGTTCTCAAGTTCTAGGTTAAGCAGTCTAAGCATCATTATGAAGGATTGAACAACAACTTAACATCAAAAATCAAGAACTGAGCCATTCTAATGCTAGAGAGACTGGACTGGAATCACGAGGCACACAAAAAATACAATCAAGGGCAATCAAGTTCATGCAAGGTTCTCTAGCATCCTACCCCACACTTAAATCGGACTGTGTCCTCACATGACTAATTCTAGAGTTCAGAGTGAAGTAGAATAACCTGGACCGAGATGGTTGGCGTAGGGGATGAGCACGGATCCTCGGAGCAGAGGGAATATACCGAAACAAAGCAAAGGGAATCTCCCAACTGCCTACAAAACAAAAACAAATGAAAGATAAAAAGGAAACCGGGACAAGTGTCCCGAATCCACACAGAAAAAAGTTGGATCGAAATTCGAAAAGAAGAAATAAAAAGAAAGGACAAGGAAAAGGACACCACCCGATCATGGCTGGCCAGGGGCGTCGGGGGGTGGAAAGTGGAGGAAATCACCGAGCTGACGTTGCCACGCCAGCTGTGCCTCATACCGCTCGTCAGCGCGGTGCATGTGTTGCTGCATAATAGTCCATCTCGCCTCTTGAGCGGCGTTGTCAGTGATGCGCCACTCCTGGAGATGCTCATACAGCTCTCCAACATCCGCGGGGTGCGGTCGGTGCTGCTGGTGAGGCGCCTGGTATGGCTCTGGAATGGGTGGCGGCGACTGGTGTGCGTACCCTACCTGATGGTGTGGCGAGGGTGTAGGATCATGAAATTCTGGCTCAAACTGAGGCTGAGGCTCCTCAGAATCATCTTCTTCCTCCGACTCATCCTCGTCTTGGAGAGGAGGATCTGCTGCTACCTGGGGACTGAGGTCCAGCTCGAGGTCGTACTCGATCGCCAAATCACCTCCGACGGTGCGTACTCTGCGCTGTGGGATCTTCGGGCCATATTCTTGGCTGAGCCCGAACGAGATGATGAGTTGGCCTACAAAGTTGCCTCCCAGGAGTGAGCGAGGTGGCCTCGACCTCTGAGTCTTCTGGCGGAGTAGTCGGGCAAGCACCCATCCGGGATGAAGAGGATAACTCTCCCGGATGGCGCGATGAAGAAGAAGCTCCTCTCGGCTGATATGGTGGCGGTCCTTCTCTGGAGCATACAAAAGAGAACGACGCCAAACCATGTGAATGAATTTACAGAGAGGGTGAGAGAGAGACTTAACTGAATTATGCTTCGTGAGACGATCGCCGGGCACTCCAGTCATGTGGCTCCATAGTGCATGGTACTCCTCTCCGTCGCCATCTTCGTTCTCCCAGCCGAGGTGATGTCCCTCGTAGTGCTCGCGGGGTATACCTAGATGAGCAGCAAACTCATCATAGGTGAGTGTTCTGTACACCCCGCCCAGATAGAAGGTGACGACCTTCTTGTGCTGCCTCCTCTTGTGCTCGTCCAGATCGAACGTCACCCAAAACTCATGAAGGGAGACGTCTGGGAAGTCGGCGGCAAGCGTGGTCAGCTCCAGGAGTCCAGCATGCATCAGTGCATCGAGCACGTTCCGGTGCCAGTCCTCAATGTGATCGAAGAGGGACTCCATGAAAAGGGGGCGAACACCGGCTCTAGGGATATGCTCGAGCTGCTGGTAGCGCTCGAAGTAGTACTGGGGTAGGCAAGCAACAGTGCGATGGTACCCCCACACGGCCAGGGAAAGCTGGTGGAGGGCCCTGGACGGCGGGTGTGATGGGAGCGGGAACTCGGGAGCTGGAGGCGGTGTCAAGTCTCTGCTTGGTCCTGCGCTCATGAGTTACGTTCCTAAGCAAGAAAACAAACCAGATTAGTCAAACTAAAACCCTACCCCACACTTAGTAGAAAAAACTCAATTTCACAAAGAAACGAGGAAAACCGAGTGGGGGTAAGCAAAGCAGATTAACCGGTAATCACAAACAATTAAAATACATGCTTAGGGACAGCCAGAATGGAATCATCATAATCAGAGTTCGAAAGTCAAACTGACATTCAAAAAGTCAACATAATAGTACATTGAACTCTAATCATGGCAATACTAGCACAAAGCGGGAAATGATGGCATAACGAATAACTCAGATGCAAGCACAATAATACGAACGTGAATGAACACATATGGCAGCCAAATGAACATAGACAAGTCAATGTCAAACCGACATTTCTCATAAAGTCAACACCGCAAAGAATAGGTCTTAAGCATAGCAACACACGAACAGTTGGTATTATAATTCAGCACAATACTCCCTAAGTATGCTAGATCAGTCCAAACCATTCAGCTAACCTAGTTCACACGAAATCAGTTGACACGCAAATCGAGGCAAACCGAAAAGTCAACTGAAAGTCAACCTCGATGAAATTCAGCATTCAACATGTCAAAAGATTTGGAATGAAAAGTTCTACGACTTACCTTGAAGCCATGGGTGCCGAAAATGAACGGAGAAAGAGAAATCGGTGAAAAACTTGAAAATCTAGGGTTTGGCTGAACGAGAGCTCTAGAGCTCTGATTCGGACGATCTACGTCTTAAAATGATCGGAAGAGAGAGGGGAAGGGAGCGGTGGCAGTCGGCGATGGCGGCGGCGGCTTGTCAGACAGCGGCGATTGAAAATGGTATCGGCGGTGGCGAGTTCTTTTAAACAGGGGGAGGTTTTACAAAATTTTCCAAAATGAAGTGAGGAGAGAGAGAAGAAGCGACCGAGAATTAAAAGGGATAATCTAAGATTTTTGCCTTGAGTTTTTCGGCAAAAACTAGTGCAATTTTTCACCGAAAATTTCAGTTAAAATGTTCTGCCAGTTTTCAAAAGGGTTTTCGCCGAAAACTTCAAATAGTTTTCGCCGAAAATTTGAGTTAAAATTGACCAGAAAACACAGTGGGATTTCAAAGGAATTTTCGCCGAAAATAGGGTGGGTTTTCGCCGAAAATTTTGACCTGTACGATTGAAAATATTTTCGCAATCCCGACAAACTTCAGAAAATCGCAGTTAAATCCACAAAAACCGGAACAACCTCAGACAACTTGGGATTGACACTATGACACACAGACTACACACGAAAAATAAGAAATCAAACAAACTGACACTTTTGGCTCCCCCGAACCGACTCTAAAACACTAAGGTTGACACAAATGAAAAACTGACTCCAGCCGTGGGTTGCCTCCCACGAAGCGCTCTTTTATTAACGTCCTTGAGTTGGACGATACCTGGATGGTATTAGTAGACATCCCAACTCAGGTTCTCCTGAACGCTAGCGTCGGAGTTCATGAAGTAGAGCTTCGGGGTATCTCCGTTAAGCACAAATTTCTTCCCGTTCGCATGAGTGAGCTTGGTACGCCCATCGGGAAGGTGATCGGTAACCTTGAATGGTCCGAACAGTTCTCTTGAGAGTTCATCCTTCTTGAGTGTTACGATGGAAGGAATGAGGACTGTCGGTTTCATCTTCTCCTTAACCTTCGGCTTCGCTTCACCGGGATCCATAGTCTTTGGAGTTTCTTTAGGAGATGCTTTCGGCTTCTCCTTCTTCTTCTACTCATGCGCCGGTGGCTTGTCAGGAACTGGTGGCGTGGCTGGCTCGGAAGAAGACGGTGGAACAACTAGTCTCCAGACCATTTGAGTCTTCTTCTTTTGATTCTTTCCTCGCGGCCTACCAGGTTTCTTACTTGGAGGTGAAGAAGAGGCTTTCAGTTCCTTCTTCTTTGGCGGCTTCTGAGCAGCAGATTTTGGCCTCTGCTTTGTAATCTGTTCAACACATGCAACAACAATTGATCTAGGAACACTAGAAGAGACATCAGTAATGAAGTTGACCGAGGCCAACTCCACAGTTTCTACAGATAAACAATGTGATTCTCCCTTAGGAATGTATTTCATACCGTCCTTGAGACGGAATGTCGCAGTATCCTTTCCAACCCTTAATGTTAACGAACCATTTGGAACATTAATGTTAATGCCGGCTGTCGCCATAAATGGTCGGCCTAAGAGAAGGGTAGAATATGTCTCTTGAGTATCCATCACTACATAATCAGCGAAAAATCGGAAAGGGCCACAACAAGTGATTACATCCTTGATTATTCCTCTAGGTTCTTTTAAAGTTTTGTCAGCGACCAATAAATGCATGCTAGCAGGTTGTAGTTCTTGAAGGAGGAAAGTATTCCTCTATGAAGTCTTGAGCTAGATTATCCCAGTCGGTGTAGTAGCCAGATGGTTTCCTACTGAGCCATATCTTGGCGGTGCCTTTAAGAGAGAATGGGAAGACTCGTAAGCAAAGATTGTTCTTACCGAGGTTCCCGCTCTTAAACGTCTCGCACATGGCTACGAAGTTCACCAAATGTGTGCATGGGTTATCTTGCGGCTCCCTTTCGAATTGTAGATCCCTAGAGAGCATTTCCAGGAAGGGAACTATGATGTCATAGTCAGGATCGTCATCGTTGTGCGGCACAGCGATGCTAGATCAAAAACTAACCGCAGTTGGTCTATAGTAATCTACCATGGTGCGTTGAGCAGCCATTACGAAAGGAGAAGGTGGTGGTGAATCTGAAGTAGTGGATGAAGCGGATGAAGATGAGGAGTTCTCCTTCAACTCCTCGATCTTAATAGGAGTAGGAGGTCATGGCGGAATGATTCTGACTTGCTTCTGAGCTCGTGGTTGCTTTAATGGAGCATAATTACCCGGCTTAAACTGAGAATGAGTGATCGAGCGGTTCATAAACCTGTAGAACAACCTACAAGCAACAAAAGCAAACATAACTGGCGTAAAATCGAAGTGTGATGAAAAGGTGAAAGATGGAAAGTAGAACAATAAAATGCCAGTTCCTCTTTCGAACAATCAAAAGAAGTTCCCGGCAACGGCGCCAATTTGATGAACGCTGCAGAGCGGGTTATCAAATAAATACCAAGCTATGAAGCTAGGATAGATCGTATTCCACGGGCCTTCTAATGATCGATTACTCAAATAAGCTGGCAAATTACTCAGGTTAAACACTTCGTGCGTGGTGTGAGTTCCACGACTTCTAACTCTAAGAAATGCACGGAAATTAAAAAATGAAACTAAAAACAGATTGGAAATTAGGGTTGAAAACAGAGATGACAGACGAACTTAGACTTCGAATCCCCTTCGTTCACCAGAGCATTGGCAATCAACAGATCAGCGGATTTCAATTCTCATACAATCAATTTCTAAGACACCACCATAACTCCTTACCCTTAGGTTTAAGACTGGCGAACGTTCGCTCTATCCGATCTAGCTACCAAGATTAATTAGCCGCCCGGGTACGGTCACCTCTCGCAATGACTTAACTTAACTGGTGCAATTACTAATGATTTATGAGTTACTCTTGCAGTGGATTAACCCTAATTGGTTCCTACAAAAGGCACACTCCAATGATTAGGTTAATTGTTCAATTTGATGTTTTAAAGTAAGGCGAGCGTTCGCTTCTATCCTTAGCTTAGCAAGAATCTAATCTAGGTGATCAATCCAGACAAGTAACATGAACAATGAAGAACAAATCAAACATGAAAGAGAAACTGATTGAACTTTGAATCTAATCACCACCGATCCGTGACCGCTTTAAAGCCCTGGGTCACTTAGGGTTCATCTAGTCTAAGCTCTAAGAGTTTAACTACTCATGTTTTTCACAAAAGAATCAAAGACAGAAATAGAGTTCATCATACAGAGGAAGAACAGAAAAGGATCTGAAAAACCTAATTAAGACGACTCCGGCAGAACTTCGATCTTCCGGTAAACTGCAATCCTAGCTCCGAGTCTTCGAGATGGAAGGGATGGCGTCACGATCTCTTCTTGGCTCTTCGAACTCTAAACTCTCCTTCAGAACTCTTGAGAATTCTGAGAATTTCGGTATTAGTTGGTAATTATGATGTATAAAGTCGTATCTCCTTTTATTTGGGCCGCCGGTTAAGTATTTATACTTAACCCTAATACCGCCGGATTTTAACTAAGATTTTCGCCAAAAATATTAAGGGATTTTTGCCGAAAATCCTAGTGCAAAAGGGATGACCGCCGGCTGGATTCTTCTGTGGTTTTCGGACCATTGGTTCTCGGTGAAAACTTCACATTTTCGCCGAAAACTTCCTTGAATGAGCTCAGTCGATTTGTGCATGGATTTTCACCGAAAACCTTGGGTGTTTTCGGCGAAATCTTCAGTGTAAAATGGGGCAGAAGTTTGGTTTGACTCGATTGCTCCTTGGATCGATTCCGGTGCGATTCCTCGAGGTTCCAACGCCTTAGACAAGTCCTTGGCTACTTATTTGACAGCAAAAACCTGTGCTAACATAGAAACACTAGAAAAATATCAAATAGACTCGAAACGGGCCAAAGTAACACAAATGGCATGAGATAGAGCAATTGATTGAATATTCGTTATTCTACCCTAAAAACCATGTCTTAAGCAATGAAATGTCGCTTAAATGAGGCTGATAATCACGTCAATTCGAGTGTCATCAACGGTGAAGAATGATCAAGTGCACCCGGATTGTGTGAGACTCCGGCTCTTTCCCTTCTCACTCAAAGGTAGAGCCAAGTCATGGTTGGAGAACCAACCGAGTAGAGCTTTCACCACATGGGAGGGCCTAGTCGAATCTTTCCTCGAAGAGTTCTTTCCTCCTTATATGACGAATGCAATCCGAGATCGTATCAACCACTTCACACAACACAAGGGAGAGCTCTTCCATGAGACTTGGAATAGGTTCCAAGCCCTTCTTCGGTCTTGTCCTCATCACAACACCGCTGAATGGACCTTGATGGACATCTTTGCTAGGTCCCTTGATTTTGAGAATACGAGGATGATCAACCAAGCCGCCGGAGGTGATTTAAGGATGCTCACTCCCGGAGATGCTCTAGAACTCTTTGCGGAGATGGCTAACAAGACAAGAAGTTGGTCTCGACAACAACCTCCTAAATCTAAATATGGAAGCGACACTCACTATGATTCTCGGGCCGTAAGTGTTGATGTACCAAAACATTCATCTAGCTATGGGAAGAAGTCTAATTACCGGGACACCGTGATGAAGATGATCCCATATCGCTCTCCTTATGTCCAAGATTGATGCCATGGCCTCTCAAGTAAGTAATCTTAGTATGCCTAAGCATCCCTCTAAGGCCTCATCATCTCATTTGGGTAATCCACCGGTTGCTTCGGTGTTTTGTTGTGAGTGTTGTGGTGGCCAAGGCCATGATGCCAATGCTTGCCCTTCCTCTACTTCCGAGCCTAACTAAGGCGACCATGTTGAAGAAGTGGATTTTGTGCAAGGCCAAGGGTTCTATGGAAACTTCAACCCTCAAGGGAATTATTAAGGAGGTAACTACAACCGCCCTTGGAACCAAGAAGGTGGGTACAACAAGCCTAACCAAGGGTACCAAGGTCAAGGAAATCAAGGTGGTGGTTATAACAAGGGTTACAATCAAGGTAATCAAGGAGGATTCCAAGACTATAGAGGGTACAATCAAGGCAACTAATGGACTCAAGGTGGTAAACAAAGCCAAGGTAACCAATGGAATCAAGGGGGAAACCAAGGTCAAGGGAACCAAGGAGGAAATCAATGGAATCAAGGTGGCAATCAAAATCAAGGTAACCAAGGAAGTGAGCGAGGTTCTAACCCATCGGGAATGTACAACCATAAAGGTGATGGACCACCCGGATTCAACAAACCTCCTCAAAACAAAGAGGGTGGCTCTTCAATCTCTCAAGAAGACACCAATGCAGCAATGATTCAACTTATCAAGAATCACAAGCTTCAATTGCAAATTTGGAGAACCAAATGGGTCATATTTCTAAGGCACTTCTGGAGAGAACTTTGGGCTCTTTACCTTCCAATACCGAGGTCAACCCCAAAGGTCTGGAGCATTGCAAGGTAGTGACCTTGAGAAGTGGAAGGCCTTTGCAAGGTGCAACCTTTACCCCAATTGATTCCCAAAAGGTACAAGATCCTAATCTAATGGTTGATGATGATGAGGTTAATGATCCTTCGAATGAAGTTGAGGTTGAAGTCGAACCTCCTACGGGTAATGTGAGCACTAAGGTTGCCAAGGAACCTAGTAAGGCTACATCGAGTACACCACCAGACTCTCCTCCCGCACCGGTTGTATCTCCATACAAGCCTAAGCCTCCATACTCATCTCGATTGAAGAAGGATGGCCTTGAGAAGGTTTTCAAGAAGTTTGTGGAGAGGATTAGTCAAATGCAATTCTCTCTTTCATTTCCCGAAGTAATGACTATGATGTCCCAATATGCTAAGTTCATGAAGGAACTCTACACCAACAAGAGGAAGCTACCAGAGACATCTCTAGTCCACCTCAATGAGGAATTCTTCACCGTTCTCTTCAAGAGTCCACCTAAAAAGCTCAAGGATCCGGGTACCTTTACTATCCCTTGTGTTATTGGTAATATTTCTCTTGCTAATGGTCTTGCGGATTTAGGTGCTAGTATCAATGTCATGCCTTATTGCATATTTGAGAAGGTAGGGTTGTCTAATCTTCGTCCTACTCATATGTACATTCAACTTGCAGACCCGTCGACCAAGAGTCCTAAGGGGATTGTTGATGATGTGCTAGTCAAAATAGGCCCTTTTGTCTTCCTAGTTGATTTTGCGGTCATAGATACCGATGATGTGGATGTCACATTGATATTTGGTAGACCTTTCCTAGCTATATCTCGTGCTTTGATTGATGTTCATGATGGAAAATTGACATTGAGAGTAGGACAAGAGAGTGTCACATTTTGCATAGCCGAGGGCATGAAGTTTGCTCACGCACAAGATGGTTTAGAGTACTCTTGTGATACAATTGCTTCGGCTAGTGTGTGTAGTATTTTGAACTTCGTATGTCGAGATTCTTTGGATGTTTGCCTTAGAATGGATGTGTAAGAAAATTTAGGAACCTCGGAGTTAAAGGCTCAAATAGCCTACCTTGATGAAGGGAGAGACAAGTTAGAGGGTGAAACAGTTTTTGTTGCACTCCCGAAGGTGGAAAGGGCGAAGACCTTTAATGAAGAACCACCTACTCTTGAACTCAAGCCACTTCCCCCACATTTGGAGTATGTTTTTCTCATGCCAAATTCTAAGCTACTGGTTATCATCAATGCTAAGCTTCTACTCGAGCAAAAGGACCGTCTGGTGGAACTTCTCAAGAAGTATATGAGAGCTATTGCGTGGAGCATCTGGGATATTCGAGGTATAAGTCCCACCATTTGTTCACATCGGATCCTTATGGAGGAAGATTTCAAGCCGGTGGTGCAACCACAAAGAAGGTTAAATCCTAACATGAAGGAGGTCGTGAAGAAAGAAGTTATTAAGCTTATGGATGTGGAGATTATCTTTCCTATCTCGGATAGCCCTTGGGTTAGCCCTGTGCAAGTTGTTCCCAAGAAAGGAGGGATCACGGTGGTGGCTAATGATAGGAATGAGCTTATCCCGACAAGGACAATCACCGGGTGGCGTGTATGCATAGACTATCGTCGACTTAATGACGCCACTCGGAAGGATCATTTTCCTCTACCATTCATGGATCAAATGCTCGAGCGTCTTTCCGGTCACGAGTACTATTGCTTCTTGGATGGCATGTCCGGTTACTTCCAAATACCGATTGCTCCGGAGGAGGTCGAGAAGACCACATTCACATGCCCCATCGGTACGTTTGCTTATCGCCGAATTCCTTTTGGGTTGTGCAATGCTCCCGCTACATTCCAACGATGCATGCTTGCCATCTTTGACGATTTTGTGGAAGATATCATGGAAGTGTTCATGGATGATTTCTCACTCTTTGGGGACTCGTTCGATCTTTGCTTAAGGAACCTTGAGAAGGTGTTGCATCATTGTGAAGAGACCAATCTCGCACTAAGTTGGGAAAAGAGCCACTTCATGGTCAATGAAGGGATTGTTCTTGGTCACAAGATCTCACACAAGGGTATTGAGGTTGACAAGGTGAAGTTGGAAACTATCTCTCAACTTCCTTCACCTTCATCTGTGAAAGCCGTGAGAAGCTTCTTGGGACATGCCGGTTTCTATAGGTGCTTTATCAAAGACTTCTCGAAGATAACTACTCCTATGACTCGGCTTTTTGAGAAGGACGTGGAATTCCGCTTTGATGAAGAATGCATGCAAGGATTTGAAATCCTCAAGGGTAAGCTCACAAATGCCCCTATACTCATTGCCCTGGATTGGTCGAAGTCATTTGAGTTGATGTGTGATGCTAGTGATTATGCTATTGGAGCGGTTCTTGGATAACGAATCAAAAAGAGATTCCATCTGATATACTATGCAAGTAAGACTCTCAATGATGCTCAAAGGAACTACACAACCACAGAAAAGGAGCTCTTGGCTATAGTGTTTGCCTTTGACAAGTTTAGGTCCTATTTGGTGCTTTCTCACACTATTGTCTTCACGGACCACCAAGCTTTGAGGTACCTTCTATCTAAGACCGATGCTAAACCAAGATTGATTTGATGGGTTCTTTTGTTACAAGAGTTTGACATTGAGATACGAGATAAGAAAGGATCCGAGAATGTAGCCGCCGATCACTTGTCTCACTTGGAAGAAGCGGGGATGGTACACAATGGTATTGAAGAAATCAATGACAACTTCCCCGATGAGCTATTATTTGCTATGGCGAATTTGGAGTTTGAAGAACCTTGGTTCGTGGATTTTGCTAACTATCTTGCTAGCGGAGAATTGAAGGAGGGCCACTCCACTCAAGACAAGAGGAAGTTCTTTGCGGACTTGAAGCATTACTATTGGGATGATCCTTTTATATTTCGAGTTGGCTCGGATGGTATGATTAGAAGATGTGTTACTTATGGAGAGTCCAAGGACATCATGCGACATTGCCACTCCGGTCCCACGGGTGGACATCATGGAGTAAATCGCATGGCTCGCAAGGTACTTGAGTTTGGATTCTTTTGGCCTTCCATCTTTCGTGATTGCCAAGACTTAGTCAAGTCTTGCGATGCTAGTCAACGTTCAGGTAACATCTCCTCTAGTAATGAAATGCCTCAAAATGTTTCGGTTGTAGTAGAAATATTTGATATATGGGGTATTGATTTCGTGGGACTGTTTCCTACTTCGCATGGTAACAAATACATACTAGTTGCGGTAGATTACGTGTCTAAATGGGTGGAAGCTCAAGCTTTACCTACCAATGATGCTCGAGTCGTAGGGAAGTTTCTTGTTAAGTTGTTTACACGTTTTGGTGCCCCTCGTGCCATCATTAGTGATCAAGGTACTCACTTTCAAGGACAATTTGATAGAGTATGCCACCGGTTCGGCGTTACTCATCGAATGTCTACCTCGTATCATCCTCAAACTAGTGGCCAAGCCGAGGTAACCAATAGGGAACTTAAGAGAATTTTGGAGAAAATGGTTGACCAATCACGAAAGGATTGGTCGAAGAAGCTTGATGATGCTCTATGGGCCTACCGAACAACCTATAAGACCCCTATAGGCACTACCCCTTATAGGTTAGTCTATGGCAAAACTTGTCACTTGCCGGTAGAGCTCGAGCACAGAGCTTATTGGGCTTTGAAGTTTCTAAATCTTGATATGAGTCTCGCAAGGGAAGAGCGTAAGTTTCATGTACATGAGCTTGAGGAGTATCGCCACCATGCTTATGAGAATGCTAAGCTTTACAAGGAGCGGACGAAGCTCATCCATGACTCCCATTTGAAGTCGGGCAAGGATTTCAACGTTGGTAATCAAGTCCTCCTCTACAACTCTCGGCTCAAGTTCTTTCCGGGAAGTTGAGATCTCGTTGGTCCGGACCATTCACGGTAACTCAAGTATTTTCGTATGGCACCACGAGGTAATCTCTCCGTCCCAAACCGAACCTTTTAAGGTGAATGGCCATCGACTTAAGCATTGTGTTGTTCATGATACTATTGGTGTGGTCAAGGTCTTGTCCTTGGTCATGCATTGAGTGTTTCAGGTATCGTCGAGCTTAAGACGGTAACTAAGCGCTTCTTGGGAGGCACCCCATGTTATCTTTACTTTTTCGCTTTTAATTGTTCCTTGAGGTTTCTTGTGTTGTTCTAGTTTTTGAATAAGGTTTAGCAAGCATTTGGGATCACTCTTCACCAATAATCGTCATGGAACTCTTTCACCATTATTACCTCATATGCCCCTCTTCACCGCACGGTATATTCGTTCCACCTTATCCTCTCTCTCTTGATCATTGAGGACAATTCTCATGCTAGTCGTAGGGGGAATTTGGGGTTCGGTGTGATTATTTGTCGGTAGAAGTAGAATGGTGGGCTGTGATTGTGTGCATGATCTTGATTGAATGTCAAATTCCTCTATCGTAGAATCATTCGGTTCTTGACTTTTGGTGTTTAATTGACTTCAAGTTTTCACAATGATGTTTAGACTATTGCACTTAGAACCTTTAACCAACATGTCAGCACTAATATCAAACTGAGTCTAAGTCAGAACAGAGATTGGATCACTCTTGTATGTTGGTTGATTGGTTTGATACGTGTTTTTGTGCCGCTCGATAACACCATTCTAAGATGATAAAGACAATTAGAATTCCACCACATTCAGCCAAAAAGCCTACCCAAATCGTTTTCCTATATGATAACCCGTTGAGCCTTGGCCTGTTTGTTGGATCATACACATTTTTTGCCCTATTCCATGTTTTTCATCCCCTTTTTGATCCCTTGAGATTGTGGCTTGAGAGTAGACGGAAGTCCTATTCGAAATCTTGTGTGGAAGTTTTAAGGGGCTAAGGATCAAGTGGCTAATATGTGAAGAAAATGTTCAAAAGAAAATGCTCAAAAGAAAGTGTTCAAGTCACTGAAATTCTTGAAGTGCCAAAAGTAAAGCTAGGCAAGCTCGGCAGCTAAGTGAAGTGTCGGGTTGAGCACTAGCAAAGTCAGAGACTGTGAGCTAGGCCGTTTCAACACCTAAGTGAAGTGTTGGATCGAGCACTAGTATGCAGTAAGCAAGTGGTGGAAGAAAAGCCTTGGAAGAAAGAAATCCTAGCTTGAGCGTGTGGAGTGCAGATCTAGAGGAGGACGAAGTCGAGTAGATAGCCACGTCACGATCACTCACCATTTCCCAAATATTTCCTACCCCCACCTAATTTGTTTCATATCCCAAATTCAAGTCCTTTTGATTAGAGTTGGTGTTGTTGTGGTCAGTAAGAATTGTATCCTAGTTAGCTACTACTTGAACTGTGCAGAAAATAGTGAGGTTTAGACTTGTTTGGTTGACGTTCTTGCATGTGTAGGTGAAGTTTGTTCGTGGAACAGTCTAACACAAATTGTTATTGGTTGAATCTCAATGGGGCCGATCCTGTCATTTGTTAACTTGGATGTTTTCTAATTCATTTGCTTGAGGACAAGCAAAGCTTAGTCGTAGGGGAATTTGATGTGACTTTAGTTAGTTCATTTTGAGCTTATGATTGACCTATGAAATGACAGTGTTTGATCGTGAAATGCCATGCTCTATGTGCTTTTATTGAAGTTCGTGCAAAATGTCTATTTGTTGTCTGGTTGCCACTTTCGAGCCAAATTCGTGGTCTATTGGATGTTTCTTCGTGCATTTTCAGGTTATGGCTTCGAAGTACGGATGACAAGGAGCACGTAGGAGCAAACGGAAGGTCAATTGGAGCTAGGACGGAGGAAATATGACCGTTGCAATTTTGAAGAAGTTTTTGGCAAAAACTTCTGGAGTTTTCGCTGAAAACTCTGTACTGGGTCAGTGGACTATTTAAGGCAACACTGGGCAGAATTTTGGGGGAATTCAGTATTCAATTTCAAGCACTCGACATTCCCTTCTCTCAACTCCCAATTTTCCAATTCCTTCTCTCCTATCATCAACCATAATCATCCTCCATGAGCTAAGTGAAGATCATCTAGAAAGAAGGAGCCATACCTTGGATTAAAGCTTGAAGAGCCAAGTTGCAAGATTCTCCATGGAAACAAGGATGATCTCCTCTCCTCAATTTCAGGTTTCTTCCATGGTTATGCTAGGCTAAACCTAGGGTTTAGTTTAGTGGGGGATGGATCAAGCTAGGATAGGTGATTGATTGTATGGATTGAGTTTCTCATATCCATTTGTGTAAGATGATGATTCTAGACCTTGTGCTTGTTGTCCATGAGAGCTTGACTTGTTCTTTTGGTACATTTTTTATGTCTTTAAATACATGAGAATGATTGATTGATGTTGATCAAAGGTTGTAGGATTGTAATTGATTGTTTGAGAGATTAAACTCTTCAATTGCAACCATTTTAAGCTTGTTTTCCTTGTTGACATTTTGTCGAACACTTGGTGTGCATATGGATTTCTTTCATCTAGTAGTTGAAAGACCTTTTGATTGATTGTCTTATGTTCTATGATTGACATGATTGCTTTGTGTTAGATGAATGTTAGCTAAGAGAATGAGTGTTTGAGCATTACTTTTAGTTTAAGTAAAGCATTCCATTCCATTGTTCTTATAGCGAAAGCATGAGTTATGTGGTATAGGATTAGTGGATCGATTGAGCGAGAGTTTGTTGATCCTAATTCAGTGTTTTGCATGGTCAATGTCCTATTCATCGTTGCTTGAAACTCAATTCATCTTTCATGATCCTTGAGCTTGAAGAAACCCCTTGCTAAGCTAACCTTCCTTCTCTCTTATTTGACCCTCAGCTTGCTTTGTTTAGTTTTGCCTTGTTCATTTATGCTTTTGACTTGTCCTTGTTTAACCCAAAACCAACTTTAAATGAATATACCATCCATGAATCGTGTGAGTAATGGAAATTGAGAGAGCCCTTATGGAAATACGACCTTGATTGTTGTGAGTTAATTCTTGCACGTCAATATCTATGGCCAATTAAGAAGGATAAAGCTGTGAGAAGGCTAATTTTTGGGGAAGTTCTGCTAAAGTTACAGGTTGGTGGTTTCACAAATTGTGTTATCTTTTTTATCATGAACATATTAAGTTCTGACATCAAGTTGTAATTATTGCTATTATGTCCCAGGGAAAGTTAACTATAACAAATGTAAGACATCCTGCTGTTCAACAGAAAATTTGGGAACATTTCCTCAGGATGGCCAAGGGGAAGAGAGAAAGATTTCGCAAGAAATGTTACAAAGGTTATGGTAAAAGTGTTGGTGCAACGGCAAACAAAGGTTACAAAGGTTCTGGTATCCTTCCTTTCGCTCTTCTTTTTCATCTCTTTTTTGGCCTGCCTTCAAATGATGCTTGCAGTCAATGTAGTTCCAGTTACAACAATTTACTACCCATTGCAGTTTCTTGTGCATTTGTTTAATTGTGAAAAGAATGGTCATTATGAAACACACAGAAACTCTCATCTCTCTCTCTCTATATATATATTTGTTAGGTTGTAATCTTAAAAGTACCTGAAACATTGTAGCAAACTCTTCATCTTATCTCTTCTCTAATTGCTTGTCTGTAGTTGGTGTTACATTAGATTTGCATTGTGATTCTGTTATGTTTTACATGAAACTGTGAAAGGTCTTTGGCTGAGGATAGCTATACTTTATCACTTGATGTTGTATCTGATTTATAAGCTGAGATGATAAAAGCAAGTGTAACCTCGAATGATGTATATGAGGTTGATGATGTATATTGATGCACACTTTTTTTTACAGAGATGATATGATGAGAGGTTTGGGGCAGCGACCGTAATGCTGAGGGAATTGCCAGCATGTCTTTTGTAGGATTTTGTTATCTAATATGTAGTTTGTGAACTTGTGATAACGTTTGTATATAAAATTTCAAAAATAACTTTTGTATCCCATCGACTGCACCAACGATGACCAGGCTGTAACTGATCAACCAACGGTGACCAGAATGACCGTCGCATATAGATCAACCAATGGTGACCAGAAAATCCGTCGCATGAGGATGAACCAATGGTGACCAAAAATATCGTCACAAATGGATATACCAACGGTGACCAAACCATCCGTCGAATATTGATAAACCAACGGTGACCAGTGATACAGTCGCATATATATAAACCAACGGGGACCAGTGATACCGCCGCATATAGATAACCCAACGGTGACAAGGGATGTCGTCGCGTACGAGTCCAACCCAACGATGACTGAATTGTTCGTCGCATATCGATAAACCTAAAGTGACCATGTTTTCCGTCGCCTTTAGTAACACTATTGGTGACCAAACCGTCCGTCGCATAATGTTAAATCTATGGTGATGGTTTTCTTTTGTTGGTCGCAAATTTTAGTCGACGACGCACTATTGGCGACCAGACTTGCGACAGTAAATATCAGTCACATTACATCTACGGCGACCAATAGTAGCTCTTTTGCGACGGATTTTGTGGTTATGAACCATCTTCAACTGTGGGTAGATGACCCTAATACCATAGGTTAATTGATCTGGAACAATGAGTCGACCTTAGATCCAGCGGAGAGTACTTGGACCCGCTGTTTGTATATAACCAGGAACCCTAATTGTCCAGAGTTAAATGGTGCCACAAAGAAAAAGGGTAATGACATTGAACGACAATAAACCTAGGCCTAAGAGCTAAGCAACTACATGCTAAAGGTAGAAGGAACAAAGAACGAAAGGTCTAAAATAATAATCTTTAATCAAGGGAGGTTGTGAAACAACGAGCACAATGGATCATATATATATATATAAGATTAGGTTCAGCCTAGGGATTCTCCATGTTCTTCTATGAAATTACTACTCATACAATTAAAAATTTGCTGCTAAATTAAAAAAGGAATAAACAAACTAAAGAATTCTAAACTAAAGAGGAATCAAGATCCGTGTAGAAATCTTGTTGTCACTTCAAAACATCAGAACTCCCTATTCCGGATGAATTTAGAAGTATGCCTAGAAAGAACGTCTTTTTAGCTTTCTAATGAAACTTTCTTTGCACCATTTGAGCTTTTTTACCTTTAGTTATGTCCGTTTTAGTAAAACAAGACAAATTGACTTTTCCTTCATCAACAAGGAGAGCTAGTTTCTTTGGGGCCCAAGTAACTTAAGGAGGCTTTGATCCACCTTCTAATCTAGCACTTGATGTTTGTAAATCTCGCACCTAGGATAACGTCATTCTGATATGAACCATCTGCAACTGTGGGTAGATGACCCTAATACCATAAGTTGATTGATCTAGAACAACAAGTCAACCTTAGATCCGGCGGAGAGTACTTGGACCCGCTATTTGTATATAACCAGGAACCCTAATTGTCCAGAGTTGAATGGTGTCACAAAGAAAACGGTAATGACGTTGAATGACTATAAACCTAAGCATAAGAGCTAAGCAACTACATGATAAAGCTAGAAAGAACAAACAACAAAAGGTCTGAAATAATAATCTTTAATCAAGGGAGGTTGTGAAACAATGAGTACAATGGATCATATATATAAGATTAGGTTCAGCCTAGGGATTCTTCATGTTCTTCTATGAAACTAATACTCATACAATTAAAAATTCGTAGCTAAATTAAAAAGGAATAAACAAACTAAGAGTTCAAAACTAAAGAGGAATCAAAATTCGTTTGGAAATCTTGTTGTCACTTCAAAACATCAGAACTCCCTATTCCTAATGAATTTAGAAGCGAATAAGGTATGCCTAGAAAGAACATCTTGTTAGCTTTCTAATGAACCTTTCTTTTCATCGTTTGAGCTTTTATGCCTTTAGTTATGTCCATTTTAGTAAAACAGGGCAAATTGACTTTTCCTTCATCAACAAGGAGAGCTAGTTTCTTTGGGGCCCAAGTAACTTAAGGAGGCTTAGATCCACCTTCTAATCTAGCACTTGATGTTTGTAAATGTCGCACCTAGGATCACATCATTCTGATATGAACCATCTACAAACTGTGGGTAGATGACCCTAGTACCATAAGTTGATTTATCTCGAACAACAACTCGACCTTAGATCCGGCGGAGAGTACTTGGACCCGTTGTTTGTATATAACAAGGAACCCTAATTGCCTAGAGTTGAATGGTGCCACAAAGAAAAGGGTAATGACATTGAATGACTATAAACATAGGCCTAACAGCAAAGCAACTACATGCTAAAGCTAGAAAAAACAAAGAACAAAAGGTCTGAAATAATAATCTTTAATCAAGGGAGGTTGTGAAACAATGAGTACAATGGATCATATGTATAAGATTAGGTTCAGCCCAGGGATTCTCCATGTTCTTCTATGAAACTACTACGCATACAATTAAAAATTAGTAGCTATATTAAAAAGGAATAAACAAACTAAGAGTTCTAAACCAAAGAGAAATCAAAATCCGTATAAAAATCTTGTTGTCACTTTAAAACATCATAACTACGTATTCCAGGTGAATCTAGAAGGCAATAAGGTATGCCTGGAAAGAATGTCTCGTTAGCTTTCTAACAGACTTTTTTTTGCACCATTTGAGCTTCTGTACCTTCAGTTACAAGCGTATAAGTAAAACAGGGCAAATTGACTTTTCCTTCATCAACAAGGATAGCTAGTTTCTTTGGGGCCCAAGTAACTTAAGGAGGCTTAGATCCACCTTCTAATCCAGCACTTGATGATTGTAAATGTCGCACCTAGAATCACGTCATTCTGATATGAACCATCTGCAACTGTGGGTAGATGATCCTAATACCATAAGTTGATTGATCTAGAATAACAAGTCGACTTTAGATCCGGCGGAGAGTACTTGGACCCGCTGTTTGTATATAACCAGGAACCCTAATTGTCCATAGTTGAATGGCGCCACAAAGAAAAGTGTAATGACGTTGAACAACTATAAACCAAGGCCTAAGAGCTAAGCAACTACATTCTAAAGCTAGAAAGAACAAAGAACTAAAGGTCTGAAATAATAATCTTTAATCAAGGGATGTTGTGAAACAATGAGTACAATGGATCATATATATAAGATTAGGTTCAGCCTAGGGATTCTCCATGTTCTTCTATGAAACTACTACTCATACGATTAAAAATTCGTTGCTAAATTAAAAAGGAATAAACAAACTAAGAGTTCTAAACTAAAGAGGAATCAAGATCCGTGTAGAAATCTTTTTGTCACTTCAAAACATCAGAACTCCCTATTCCAGATGAATTTAAAAGTGAATAAGGTATGCCTAGAAAGAACGTCTTTTTAGCTTTCTAATGAAACTTTCTTTGCACCATTTGAGCTTTTTTACCTTTAGTTATGTCCGTTTTAGTAAAACAAGGCAAATTGACTTTTCCTTCATCAACAAGGAGAGCTAGTTTCTTTGGGGCCCAAGTAACTTAAGGAGGCTTAGATCCACATTCTAATCCAGCATTTGATGTTTGTAAATGTCGCACCTAGAATCACGTCATTCTGATATGAACCATCTGTAACTGTGGGTAGATGATCCTAATACCATAAGTTGATTAATCTGAAACAACAAGTCGACCTTAGATCCGGCGGAGAGTACTTGGGCCCGCTGTTTGTATATAACCAGGAACCCTAATTGTCCAGAGTTGAATGGTGCCACAAAGAAAAGTGTAATGACGTTGAACGACTATAAACCTAGGCCTAAGAGCTAAGCAACTACATTCTAAAGCTAGAAAGAACAAAGAACTAAAGGTCTGAAATAATAATCTTTAATAAAGGGATGTTGTGAAACAATGAGTACAATGGATCATATATATAAGATTAGGTTCAGCCTAGGGATTCTCCATGTTCTTCTATGAAACTACTACTCATACAATAAAAATTCGTTGCTAAATTAAAAAGGAATAAACAAACTAAGAGTTCTAAACTAAAGAGGAATCAAGATCCGTGTAGAAATCTTGTTGTCACTTCAAAACATCAGAACTCCCTATTCCAGATGAATTTAAAAGTGAATAAGGTATGCCTAGAAAGAACATCTTTTTATCTTTCTAATGAAACTTTCTTTGCACCATTTGAGCTTTTTTACCTTTAGTTATGTCCGTTTTAGTAAAACAAGGCAAATTGACTTTTCCTTCATCAACAAGGAGAGCTAGTTTCTTTGGGGCCCAAGTAACTTAAGGAGGCTTAGATCCACATTCTAAACCAGCATTTGATGTTCGTAAATGTCGCACCTAGAATCACGTCATTCTGATATGAACCATCTGTAACTGTGGGTAGATGATCCTAATACCATAAGTTGATTAATCTGAAACAACAAGTCGACCTTAGATCCGACGGAGAGTACTTGGGCCCACTGTTTGTATATAACCAGGAACCCTAAGTGTCCAGAGTCAAATGGTGCCACAAAGAAAAGTGTAATGACATTGAACGACTATAAACCTAGGCCTAAGAGCTAAGAAACTACATTCTAAAGCTAGAAAGAACAAAGAACAAAAGGTCTGAAATAATAATCTTTAATCAAGGGAGGTTGTGAAACAATGACTACAATGGATCTTATATATAAGATTAGGTTCAGCCTACGGATACTCCATGTTCTTCTATGAAACTACTACTCATACTATTAAAAATGTGTTGCTAAATTAAAAAGGAATAAACAAACTTAGAGTTCTAAACTAAAGAGGAATCAAGATCCGTGTAGAAATCTTGTTGTCACTTCAAAACATCCGAATTCCCTATTCCGGATGAATTTAAAAGTGAATAAGGTATGCCTAGAAAGAACGTCTTTTTACCTTTCTAATGAACCTTTCTTTACACCATTTGAGCTTTTTTTTACCTTTAGTTATGTCCATTTTAGTAAAACAAGGCAAATTGACTTTTCCATCATCAACAAGGAGAGCTAGTTTCTTTGGGGCCCAAGTAACTTAAGGAGGCTTAGATCCACCTTCTAATACAGCATTTGATGTTTGTAAATGACGCACCTAGAATCACGTCATTCGGATATGAACCACCTGCAACTGTGGGTAGATGATCCTAATACCATAAGTTGATTGATCTGGAACAACAAGTCGACCTTAGATCTGGCGGAGAGTACTTGGGCCCGCTGTTTGTATATAACCAGAACCCTAATTGTCAGAGTTGAATGGTGCCACAAAGAAAAGTGTAATGACGTTGAACGACTATACACCTAGGCCTAAGAGCTAAGCAACTACATTCTAAAGCTAGAAAGAACAAAGAACAAAAGGTCTGAAATAATAATCTTTAATCAAGGGAGGTTGTGAAACAATGACTACAATGGATCTTATATATAAGATTAGGTTCAGCCTACGGATACTCCATGTTCTTCTATGAAACTACTACTCATACTATTAAAAATGTGTTGCTAAATTAAAAAGGAATAAACAAACTTAGAGTTCTAAACTAAAGAGGAATCAAGATCCGTGTAGAAATACTGTTGTCACTTCAAAACATCAGAACTCCCTATTCCGGATGAATTTAAAAGCGCATAAGGTATGCCTAGAAAGAACGTCTTGTTAGCTTTCTAATGAACCTTTCTTTGCACCGTTTGACCTTTTTTACCTTTAGTTATGTCCATTTTAGTAAAACAGGGCAAATTGACATTTCCTTCATCAACAAGGAGAGCTAGTTTCTTTGGGGCCCAAGTAACTTAAGGAGGCTTAGATCCACCTTCTAATCCAACACTTGATGTTTGTAAATGTCGCAGCTAGAATCACGTCATTCTGATATGAACCATCTGCAACTGTGGGTAGATGATCCTAATACCATAAGTTGATTGATCTGGAACAACAAGTCGACCTTAGATCCGGCGGAGAGTACTTGGGCCCGCTGTTTGTATATAACCAAGAACCCTAATTGTCTAGAGTTGAATGGTGCCACAAAGAAAAGTGTAATTACGTTGAACGACTATAAACCTAGGCCTAAGAGCTAAGCAACTACATTCTAAAGCTAGAAAGAATAAAGAACAAAAGGTCTGAAATAATAATCTTTAATCAAGGGAGGTTGTGAAACAATCACTACAAGAAAAGGAGGAAAAAATTGCAGTTACATTATTGGCGGTTGTACAACCGCCAATATGTAATTTCGGCAATGGCGGTTTTGTTGTGGCGGTTATAACCGCCACAATAGTATATAAAATTGTGGCGGTTATAACCGCCACAATATGTAGTTAAAACAGCCATAATTTTTAATATATGAACAGCATCGCGACTCCCTTCTCCCTTCTCCCTTCTCCGACTCCCTTCTCCTGTTCTCTCAGCATCGCTGACTTCTCCGAGCAACACGAAGCTGGAGCTTCACCGCCGCCGACCACGACGCCCACCTCAGCTCCCGCCTACGATGCCCACCGCAGGTCCCGCTGCCGCCAGCAAACCGCCGGCCACGACACCCACAGCAGCAGCCGCACTCGTTTGAACTCGATTTTCAAGTGCACACTCGTTTTTGGACAATTTCGTGGGTGTATGTATTTCGATCCTCATACCTTTAGTACACGTTTTCATTGTCAATTTTGGGTTTTTGGTTCTGATTTCGGATTTGAGTTCATGAGCTCGAAAACCCTAATTTTTTAAAGTTGGGGGATTGTGAAATTGATCAAATATTATTGAAATTGGCAGTGTTATTAGCTTCGAGTTCAAATCGGGGGTCGTTTTGATATCGTTTACTCCTTGTGCATTTTCATAGACTTTTCATATCTACATTGGTCAAAATTGGGGATTTTTTTATATGGCCGAATTTAGATGAATTATTGCTTCTAGACTGATCTTGTGATGATTATGAATGTGTTTCAATGCTTGTTCTCGATTGTCTTTGGCTTCACTATGCTTAAATGATGAAGTGAGCACACTTTTGATTATCTTGGTTTCTTGACTTGGTGCCTTAGCATATGTGAATGGATTGGCTGACTTGGATGTGTTTGTGACTCGATTTAAGACTAGTTGTTGATACGTTGAGTTGATATTCTTGTTCTCCAATATGTGACTAAAGTTGGCACTTGTTTTTTGATTGTGTTGCAGATTGGGTTGACTTTGAATAAGAATCGCAGAGTTGTTTCAGTCTTTTAATCTTAGTGTGTGACATTGATCAGGTTTGTTTTTTTCTCATATTGGGCCGTTTTTTATCCTATTAATCCGATTACCACACGTTACTTCAACACTTATGTATTATTCGTTGTATGATTGTGTCGCAGGTTGAGTTACCTTTGATTGAGGAAGGCTTTTGGCTGAATCTGACTTTTTGACCGAACATTTCAAGTTAGTGATTCTTTAAGTTATTAGTACAATACTAAATATAATATTTAGCATAATATGATGAATATCATATAATCGACTAAACATTAAAAATTGTGTAGTATAACTTTTCAAAAAATGCATATTCAACCATGTTCATGTAATATACTAATTTGTATGTAAAGTTGATTCAAATGTGTTATTCAATGTCAAATAAAAACTTTAATTGCATATATAAACTCAATTAGACTAATATATATGCTTTGAATAATAATGATAAAATATATGCTAATATGTTTTGTATAGGTTGAATAATAATTTAGCTTAGACTAACTAATTAACTTCTGCCATTGAATTCTAATTTCAATTTGCCTTTACTAATAAGGTTTCAATAGGTAGAGCTAGTAATTATGGACAAATCTTGGATTACACAACCTCGCTACACTCGAGATTATATTGTGGGAGTTGAACAATTTCTTGACTTTGCTTGCAACAACTCTAGGGATGGGGAGCATATCATTTGCCCTTGTTCAAAGTGTGGAATGAGAAAGTTCCAAACGAGATATGACGTACGGTGTCATTTGTTAGCAAAACCATTTCCTGAAGGCTACACCATCTGGACTCGTCATGGAGAAACAGTGGATGATGTAGGAATTCCTTTGCCGTTGGATGATAGACCTCGTTTACAAGAAAGAGAGGTCCCAAGTGCAGCTCATGAGATTAACTCAATTTGTCATCTTGTTAGAGATGCTTTCGGTCAGGGTGGGGAACATGACGATTCCGCTGGGGTTGACCACATTGTAGAAGAGAGAGATGAACTAGTAATGAATGAGGAGACCGAACTCCCTGCTCATGATTCAGCACCTGGACCTAGTGTGGACGGTAATGATGCTTTCATCAAACTCATGAAAGAAGGAGGAGAACCGTTGTATGAATGTTGTTTGAAGTTCTCTAGGTTGTCATTTTTGCTGCGCTTGTACCATATCAAGTACATGCATAAAATTAGCAACAACGCAATGGAGAAGATATTGGAGTTGTTGAGAGAAGCTTTCGGGTTTGCAAAGTTGCCACAGTCTTGTTATGAAGCGAAGAAAGACATAAAGTTGTTGGGATTGAATTACATCAAGATTGACGCATGTAAGAATGACTGTATATTGTACACTGGTGTTAATGCAGATAAGTTGGAGTGTACGACGTGTAAGTTGCCTAGATACAAGCCTAGTAACGTTGTTACTGAGACTGGTACAAAGAAGCGTAAGCCACAACTAGAGAAGGTATTTCGCTACTTTCCATTGATACCGCGTCTTCAACGGTTATTTGCTTCTCCAAGCTCTGCAGAAAACATGGGAATGACATAGATGTTTACCTCCAACCACTTGTTAATGAGTTAAACATCTTGTGGGAAGGAGTTAAGACATATGATGCTGCGAGCAAAGAGACTTTCAAGATGAGAGCTTCGCTAATGTGGACGATAAGTGATTTTCCTGGGTTATGCTTGTTGTCAGGATGGAACACATATTCTAGTAAAGCATGTTCAGCATGTAATGTAGATACACTGCCTCGACGACTTAAAAATGGAGGAAAGTTTTGTTTTCTTGGTAGTCGTCGCTTCCTGCCACAAGGTCACATATTGCGTTGAAAGGCAACATGGTTTGATGGCACGACTGACCAACGTGAACCTCCAGTATATCCTTCCGGGACAGAGATTCTTGAGCAATTACATGAAGTGCATGTGACATTTGGGAAACATGGACAACATCCTTAAAAGAAAGGCAAGAAGAGAGCACGTGGTGACGACAATGATATCAGTGCATTTGCAAATGAAGAGGAGTACTGGAAGAAGAAGAGCATCTTCTTCCAACTTCCTTATTGGAGGTTCAATTTGTTGCGACACAATCTTGATGTGATGCACATCGAGAAAAATGTGTTCGACAATATACTGTGCACTTTGCTTAATGAAAAAGGAAGTAAGGATAATTTAAAAGCAAGACTTGACTTAAAGGCAATGAAGATTCGAAAGGAATTGTGGCCAACGAAAGATGGAAAATGTCCTGCTGCGTTGTTCACGTTGAGCAGACAAGACATTACTTTAATGCTCGAGACTCTGAAAGGTATTAAGTTCCCTGATGGATATGCTAGTAACATTTCTAGGTGTGTAGACCCAGTTAAGCGGAAAATGGCTGGATTGAAGATGCACGACTTGCATATAATATTGCATGATTTGTTGCCCTTAGCCATACGTGAGGTGATGCCACTAACTATGTCTAGGCTTCTTGTTGAGTTCTGTGCATGTTTGAAGCAATTGTGTGCAACTGTGCACTCTATCTCTGAACTTGACAAGTTGCAAGAACGAATTGTACTGGCCATATGTCATATGGAGATGATATTCTCCCCATCTTTCTTCACTTGTCAAGTTCATCTGCTGTTACATCTTGTTGAATAAGTGAAGCAAGGAGGTCCAGTTCAATATCGTTGGATGTACCCTATTGAAAGGTAAACCATAATAAATTTCGTACGTACTTACTGATTAGTAAGTTGTTATGAACTCTATTTTTCCTTATTGTTGTAGATTTTTGGGAAAACTTAAATCAATGGTTGGGAATAAAGCACACCCTGAGGGTTCTATTGCGGAGAGCTGGATTGCTGAAGAACTTTTCACATTTGCATCTGCTTATCTCGATGATAATGTTGAAACATGATTCAATCGGGATAAGCGCGTTTCAGAAGCTCCAAACGACCCGAATAGTGATTCAGAAGTGATTTTCTCTGTTGGGACACCAATTGCTGGTGAGAAAGAATTCACTCTCTCGCACATGGAAATGTTACAAGCTCATCGCCATGTTACAAGCTCATCGCCATGTTACAAGCTCATCGCCATGTGTTGGTGGAAATGTTACATTCAGTAAGTACATTTTGTGTACTATTTGTGCATGAAACACCATCTTCATTTAGGTGAACTCATTGAATACTAAATGTGTAGGGAGTATAAACGAGAATTAAAAAGAAAATACAAGGGAAGGAAGAAGACGGCAACTGATATTGACAAAGAAGTTCACCTTTCATTTCCCAATGGTTTAAGGATCGAATTGATAAGGCTGTTGAAGGGTATGATCATCCTGATATTGTGATGCTAGCTCGAGGTCCAAAGTGGGAAGCCAAATGGTATACAGTGTATGACATCAACGATCTCCGTTTTCGTACACTGGACCGTGAGCAGTTAAGGAAAATACAAAATAGTGGAGTTTGTGGAACCTTTGACATCGCTAGTGTGTCAAGTGCAGGAGACACAAATCCCATTCATAGTGATATGTATTACTATGGCAAATTGGTTGATATTGTGGAGTTGAATTACTACGGTAGATACACCACATTATTCAAATGCAAATGGGCAGATACAATGAACCCATCATGGAGGAAGACAGATGCTTTGGGATTCACAAAAATTAACTTTAGTCACACTCGTGATGAAGGTGATAGAGACGCACATGAACCATACATCAGTGCAGGAGATGCAATAATGGTATATTACGTTGAAGACAAGACCGATAATGGGTGGTGCATACCAGTCCATTTCAAACCAAGAGACACGTACAATTTGCCAGAAGAAGATGTTAGCAACTCAGTAGATGATTGGTTGTTGTCTACTGTTCAAAATCTTGCTGTAACAGATGAAATTCCTGATTTTGTGTATCAGACATTGGCTAGGGAGAATCTTATGGCAGAGTTACGAGAGTCTGATGAGTAGATTGAAATTAATAGTTTATCCCTATGTTTCATAATTTGTTTAGATTCTGTGGAGTATGGATATGAATGAGCTAGTTGCTGGTGGTGGCGGTGATGGTCGTGGTCGTGGTCATGGTGGCGGACGTGGTCGTGGTCGTACTAGTAGTCGTACTGGTGGTAGTCTTCCCGACAAGGAACCTGGGAAATGGAACTGTGAGGTTGTAGGTAAGTTTCTTCTATCTTACTAGTAATGTTAAAATGTTAAGAGTTGTGTTCTTCAACCCATGTACATTCAAAAATTTCAGATGCTAGTGGGAACTTGAGAGTTATGGGTTTGAAAGTGAAAGAGGCAGAAGCAACGTTGGGGCCAAACTTGAGAGTAGTGGTGCGATTGCTTGATGGAGTACTTCCAGAGGGAGGCCATACATATGAGTTTCTCATACGGTACATTGGTATTATTGCTGGAGACTTCACTGCACTGCCACTTAGATTCGGTGAGTGGAGAGATCACGGGTTGAAGCCGGATAAAGCTCTTGTATGGAGAAATATGTTTGAGGTAATAATTTTCATAATTTGTTGTTGTAGTTGATGGTATATGTGTATTGTTACTAA
The DNA here is from genome assembly GCA_034768395.1 of Linum lewisii. NCBI lineage: Eukaryota > Viridiplantae > Streptophyta > Magnoliopsida > Malpighiales > Linaceae > Linum > Linum lewisii. The sequence goes on from CM068297.1 coordinate 43,493,963, forward strand.
CCTCTTGTTTGAATGTAATCAGCCAAAGTTTGCTATCATGCCCCATGATTTATTGCCTCTTAAGAGTTACATCATGAAACAAATGTGTAGAGCTTGGTCAAGAAAAAGAAATTCGGCATACAATGAAGCGGTCGAGAGAGCAACAGGCGCGGATGGGCGTGTTGATAGGAATTTGCTCTCATCGTTAGGCCCAAGAGGAGCTAGCAACCTTGATTGGTGTGAATTTCTATCCATACGCGGAGAAGCTAGGAGAAGAGTAAGTGAATTCCTATCCATCTTGTTGCATGTTTGTTAGTTGGAATTAACAACATATTTGTTTTGAATTGATAGGAAATTGTGGCGAAAAATAAAAGCAATAAAGCAAAGCAAGTTAGAAAAAACAGGGGAGGGGCTAGACCATATAATACAATGCAAGCACAATTGACAGTTGAGCTTGGGTATACACCATCCAGAGGTTTCATTTGGCCGCATGCACACAGATTAGCAGATGGAACATTTTCGTCTGATGTTGCAGAGTTAGCGGTACTTATCTTTATTAAGTAATTAGATTGCTACTAAAGTGGTTGGTTTTAAGTGTTCTTCTTGCTTTTGTAGCAATTGATTCAACATTGTGAGGACCAGCCAGAAGTTTCTAAACAGCATGGACCTGGTGACTCTTTGGATTTGGCGCACATAGCATTAGATGCTGCATATGGAGGAGAGCACTCTAGAAGAGTACGTGGGAAGAGTTTTGGCTATTACCCACGAGTGGTAAGAATCTCATCTAATAAATGCATTATTAGTTCATATAGTGATTACATTATTGATGAAATCCATTTTGTAGTTTGAAGCTGCTTCTGGTTCTTCTGTACAATCAATGGCTCCAACTCAACATACTGTTGATGCCTCTACGATTGCGCGTGTGAGAGAGGAGATGGATCGAGCGTACGCGGAGAGGATGCAAGCTGAAATCGATCGTAAAGTTAAGGAAGCGGAGGAGAATATCAGGAAGAAAATGGAAGGAAAATTCAAGAGGTTCTTGGCTAAATTGAAGGGTAAGAAGAAAGGTTCTTCATCAACTGAGAAAATGAGAAAGGTAATCTTGATAACTTGATTTTATATGTAAGTATCTTAGTTAGTCGAGATAACTTGATATTATTAAGTTTTTATGATACTATTTTACTTTCTGCAGGTGAGTGGAGATGATACTGGATCGGGTGATTATGACAATCCCGATGATTACATAGTCACACCCTTGGATAGGCATGGAGGTAGCTCTACAGTTGCCGGTAAAGGTAAAAATGTTGCGAGTAATGATGATGATGAGGAGCTTGGAAGTGACGATGATGAGGAGCTTGGAAGTGCCGATGATGATGATGAGGGGGAGGAGGACGATGACATTGTAGGTGAGGAGGGTGAAAACGTTGGTCAGGGTAATGAGGATGATGATGATGATGATGATGATGATGATGATGATGATGAATTGATCCCCTACTATGACAATTCAACTTCGGATGATGATAGTTAGGAGGTGATGTGTTACTTGTATCTCACTATATTGTCTAGTATGTTATAGGAGTACTTGCATTCTAGTGTGTTAATTTGAGCTTCGGATGATGATGATCAGAGTTAAATTGTGTAATGATACATTTGGATGATGATGATGATATTAATTAAATGGTGATTTGGTACTTGCATTATGTGGTGTTAGTAGTGTTTATATGAGCTGATGTGCAGGTGCCATTTAATGGACGAATTGGTGAGCTGAATTTGCAGTAAAAAAACTACAAAATTAATAGCAACATTGGCGGTTATAACCCCCAATATAGCTGCCCAGAACCGCCAATCTGATTGTGCTTCAGCTTCCCAGAACCGCCAAAAATATGATATGTGGCGGTTAAAACCGCCAAAAATATAATTACAATTGTGGCGGTTATAACCTCCAGTAATTTAAAAACCATTGTGGCGGTTATAACCGCCACAATACAACCGCCAGTGTATTATATTTGTGGCGGTTCCTGACCGCCACTTTTGTTCGTTTGTGTCGGACACTTTTGTCGCGGTTTTTCTCCACAATTGTGGCGGTTGCACAACCGCAACAATTATACAACTGTGGCGGTTATAACCTCCACAATTGAGGAAAATAACCGCCACTAATACTCCATTTTGTTGTAGTGAATGACTACAATGGATCATATATATAAGATTAGGTTCAGCCTAGGGATTCTCCATGTTCTTTCTATGAAAATACTACTAATCCAATTAAAAATTCATTGCTAAATTAAAAAGGAATAAACAAACTAAGAGTTCTAAACTAAAGAGGAATCAAGATCCGTGTAGAAATCTTGTTGTCACTTCAAAACATCAGAACTCCCTATTCCAGATGAATTTAAAAGTGAATAAGGTATGCCTAGAAAGAACGTCTTTTTAGCTTTCTAGTGAACCTTTCTTTGCACCATTTGAGCTTTTTTTACCTTTAGTTATGTCCGTTTTAGTAAAACAAGGCAAATTGACTTTTCCTTCATCAACAAGGAGAGCTAGTTTCTTTGGGGCCCAAGTAACTTAAGGAGGCTTAGATCCACCTTCTAATCCAGCACTTGATGTTTGTAAATGTACGCACTAGAATCACGTCATTCTGATATGAACCATCTGCAACTTGGGTAGATGATCCTAATACCATAAGTTGATTGATCTGGAACAACAAGTCGACCTTAGATCGGCGGAGAGTACTTGGGCCCGCTGTTTGTATATAACCAGGAACCCTAATTGTCCTAGAGTTGAATGGTGCCACAAAGAAAAGTGTAATGACGTTGAACGACTATAAACCTAGGCCTAAGACTAAGCAACTACATTCTAAAGCTAGAAAGAATAAAGAACAAAAGGTCTGAAATAATAATCTTTAATCAAGGGAGGTTGTGAAACAATGACTACAATGGATCATATATATAAGATTAGGTTCAGCCTAGGGATTCTCCATGTTCTTCTATGAAAATACTACTCATCAATATAAAATTCGTTGCTAAATTAAAAAGGAATAAACAAACTAGAGTTCTAAACTAAAGAGGAATCAAGATCCGTGTAGAAATCTGTTGTCACTTCAAAACATCAGAACTCCCTATTCCAGATGAATTTAAAAGTGAATAAGGTATGCCTAGAAAGAACGTCTTTTTAGCTTTCTAATGAACCTTTCTTTGCACCATTTGACTTTTTTTACCTGTAGTATGTTCGTTTTAGTAAAACAAGGCAAATTGACATTTCCATCATCAACAAGGAGAGCTAGTTTCTTTGGGGCCCAAGTAACTTAAGGAGGCTTAGATTCACCTTCTAATCCAGCATTGATGTTTGTAAATGTCCACCTAGAAATCACGTAATTCTGATATGAACCATCTGCAACTGTGGGTAGATGATCCTAATACCATAAGTTGATTGATCTGGAACAACAAGTCGACCTTAGATCGGCGGAGAGTACTTGGGCCGCTGTTTGTATATAACCAGGAACCCTAAATGTCAGAGTTGAATGGTGCCACAAAGAAAAGTGTAATGACGTTGAACGACTATAAACCTAGGCCTAAAGCTAAGCAACTACATTCTAAAGCTAGAAAGAATAAAGAACAAAAGGTCTGAAATAATAATCTTTAATCAAGGGAGGTTGTGAAACAATGACTACAATGGATCATATATATAAGATTAGGTTCAGCCTAGGGATTCTCCATGTTCTTCTATGAAATACTACTCATACATTAAAAATGTGTTGCTAAATTAAAAAGGAATAAACAAACTAGAGTTCTAAACTAAAGAGGAATCAAGATCCGTGTAGAAATCTTGTTGTCACTTCAAAACATCAGAACTCCCTATTCCAGATGAATTTAAAAGTGATAAGGTATGCCTAGAAAGAACGTCTTTTAGCTTTCTAATGAACCTTTCTTTGCACCGTTTGAGCTTTTTTTACCTTTAGTTATGTCCGTTTTAGTAAAACAGGCAAATTGACTTTTCCTTCATCAACAAGGAGAGCTAGTTTCTTTGGGGCCCAAGTAACTTAAGGAGGCTTAGATCACCTTCTAATCCAGCACTTGATGTTTGTAAATGTCGCACCTAAATCACGTAATCTGATATGAACCATCTGCAACTTGGGTAGATGATCCTAATACCATAAGTTGATTGATCTGGAACAACAAGTCGACCTTAGATCCGGCGGAGAGTACTTGGGCCCGCTGTTTGTATATAACCAGGAACCCTAATTGTCCAGAGTTGAATGGTGCCACAAAGAAAAGTGTAATGACGTTGAACGACTATAAACCTAGGCCTAAGAGCTAAGCAACTACATTCTAAAGCTAGAAAGAAACAAAGACAAAAGGTCTGAAATAATAATCTTTAATCAAGGGAGGTTGTGAAACAATGACTACAATGGATCATATATATAAGATTAGGTTCAGCCTAGGGATTCTCCATGTTCTTCTATGAAACTACTACTCATACTATTAAAAATTGTTGCTAAATTAAAAAGGAATAAACAAACTTAGAGTTCTAAACTAAAGAGGAATCAAGATCGTGTAGAAATACTTTGTCACTTCAAAACATCAGAACTCCTATTCCGGATGAATTTAAAAGCGCATAAGGTATGCCTAGAAAGAACGCTTTGTTAGCTTTCTAATGAACCTTTCTTTGCACCGTTTGACCTTTTTTACCTTTAGTTATGTCCATTTTAGTAAAACAGGGCAAATTGGACTTTTCCTTCATCAACAAGGAGAGCTAGTTTCTTTGGGGCCCAAGTAACTTAAGGAGGCTTAGATCACCTTCTAATCCAGCACTTGATGTTTGTAAATGTCGCACCTAGAATCACTGCAACTGTGGGTAGATGATCCTAATACCATAAGTTGATTGATCTGGAACAACAAGTCGACCTTAGATCCGGCGGAGAGTACTTGGGCCCGCTGTTTGTATATAACAGGAACCCTAATTGTCTAGAGTTGAATGGTGCCACAAAGAAAAGTGTAATGACGTTGAACGACTATAAACCTAGGCCTAAGAGCTAAGCAACTACATTCTAAAGCTAGAAAGAATAAAGAACAAAAGGTCTGAAATAATAATCTTTAATCAAGGGAGGTGTGAAACAATGACTACAATGGATCATATATAAAGATTAGGTTCAGCCTAGGATTCTCCATGTTCTTCTATGAAAATACACTCATCCAATTAAAAATTCGTTGCTAAATTAAAAAGGAATAAACAAACTAAGAGTTCTAAACTAAAGAGGAATCAAGATTCGTTAGAAATCTTGTTGTCACTTTAAAACATCAGAACTCCCTATTCCAGATGAATTTAATTAGTGAATAAGGTATGCCTAAAGAACGTCTTTTTAGCTTTCTAATGAACCTTTCTTGCACCATTTGAGTTTTTTTACTGTAGTAATGTTCGTTTTAGTAAAACAAGGCAAATTGCATTTCCATCATCAACAAGGAGAGCTAGTTTCTTTGGGGCCCAAGTAACTTAAGGAGGCTTAGATTCACCTTCTAATCCACATTTGATGTTTGTAAATCGTAGTCACTATCTTATGAACACTGCAACTGTGGGTAGATGATCCTAATACCATAAGTTGATTGATCTGGAACAACAAGTCACCTTAGATTCGCGGAGAGTACTTGGGCCCCTGTTTGTATATAACAGGAACCCTAATGTCCAGAGTTGAATGGTGCCACAAAGAAAAGTTAATGACGTTGAACGACTATAAACCAGGCCTAAGAGCTAAGCAACTACATTCTAAAGCTAGAAAGAAAAAGAACAAAAGGTCTGAAATAATAATCTTTAATAAGGGGGGGGGGGGGGGGGGGAAAAAAAAAAAAAAAAAAAAAAAAAAAAAAAAATAAACAAACTTAGAGTTCTAAACTAAAGAGGAATCAAGATCCGTGTAGAAATACTATTGTCACTTCAAAACATCAGAACTCCTATTCCGGATGAATTTAAAAGCGCATAAGGTATGCCTAGAAAGAACGCTTGTTAGCTTTCTAATGAACCTTTCTTTGCACCGTTTGACCTTTTTTACCTTTAGTTATGTCCATTTTAGTAAAACAGGGCAAATTGACTTTTCCTTCATCAACAAGGGAGCTAGTTTCTTTGGGGCCCAAGTAACTTAAGGAGGCTTAGATACACCTTCTAATCCAGCACTTGATGTTTGTAAATGTCGCACCTAGAATCACTGCAACTGTGGGTAGATGATCCTAATACCATAAGTTGATTGATCTGGAACAACAAGTCGACCTTAGATCCGGCGGAGATACTTGGGCCCGCTGTTTGTATATAACCAGGAACCCTAATTGTCTAGAGTTGAATGGTGCCACAAAGAAAAGTGTAATGACTTGAACGACTATAAACCTAGGCCTAAGAGCTAAGCAACTACATTCTAAAGCTAGAAAGAATAAAGAACAAAAGGTCTGAAATAATAATCTTTAATCAAGGGAGGTTGTGAAACAATGACTACAATGGATCATATATAAAGATTAGGTTCAGCCTAGGATTCTCCATGTTCTTCTATGAAAATACACTCATCCAATTAAAATTCGTTGCTAAATTAAAAGGAATAAACAAACTAAGAGTTCTAAACTAAAGAGGAATCAAGAATCGTTAGAAATCTTGTTGTCACTTTAAAACATCAAACTCCCTATTCCAGATGAATTTAATTAGTGAATAAGGTATGCCTAAAAGAACGTCTTTTAGCTTTCTAATGAACCTTTCTTTGCACCATTTGAGTTTTTTTACTGTATAATGTTCGTTTTAGTAAAACAAGCAAATTGCATTTCCATCATCAACAAGGAGAGCTAGTTTCTTTGGGGCCCAAGTAACTTAAGGAGGCTTAGATTCACCTCTAATCCACATTTGATGTTTGTAAATGTCGCACCTAGAATAAACATGCATCACTGTGGTAGATGATCCTAATACCATAAGTTGATTGATCTGAACAACAAGTCACCTTAGATCGGCGGAGAGTACTTGGGCCCGCTGTTTGTATATAACAGGAACCCTAAATGTCCAGAGTTGAATGGTGCCACAAAGAAAAGTATAATGACGTTGACGACTATAAACCTAGGCCTAAGAGCTAAGCAACTACATTCTAAAGCTAGAAAGAACAAAGAACAAAAGGTCTGAAATAATAATCTTTAATCAAGGAGTTGAAACAATGACTACAATGGATCATATATATAAGATAGTTCAGCTAGGGATTCTCCATGTTCTTCTATGAAACTACTACTCAACTATTAAAATGTTTGCTAAATTAAGAAGAAAAACAAACTTAGAGTTCTAAACTAAAGAGGAATCAAGATCCGTGTAGAAATACGTTGTCACTTCAAAACATCAGAACTCCCTATTCCGGATGAATTTAAAAGCGCATAAGGTATGCTAGAAAGAACGTCTTGTTAGCTTTCTAATGAACCTTTCTTTGCACGTTTGACCTTTTTACCTTCGTTATGTCCATTTAGTAAAACAGGGCAAATTGACTTTTCCTCATCAACAAGGCGAGCTAGTTTCTTTGGGGCCAAGTACTTAAGGAGGCTTAGTACACTTCTAATCCAGCACTTGATGTTGTAAATGTCGCACTAGAATCACTGCAACTGTGGGTAGATATCCTAATACCATAAGTTGATTGATCGAACAACAAGTCGACCTTAGATCCGCGAGAGTACTTGGCCCGCTGTTTGTATATAACTAGGAACCCTAATTGTCTAAGTTGAATGTGCCACAAAGAAAAGTGTAATGACGTGA